>VMDO01020962.1:0-36306 GCA_007922755.1 Pedetes capensis
AAAAAAAATTAACAAATAGGATTGCACGAAACTGAAAAGCTTCTGCATGGTAAAGGAAATAATTAATAGCATAGAGAACCTACACAATGGAAGAAAAATTTTTGCCAAGTATACATCAGACAGAGGATTAATATTTAGAATATATAAAGAACTCAAAAAATTAAATACCACAACTTCCCCAAATAATCCCACTAATAAGTGAGCAAACAAATTGAACACTCAGTTCTCAAAAGTTCAAATGATCAAATATATGAAAAAATGTTCAGCATCCTTAGCCATCAGAGAAATGCAAATCAAAACTACATTAAGATTCTATCTTATCCCAGTCAGAATGGCAAGCATCAACAAAACAAACGATAACAAATGCTTGTGAGGATGCAGAGAAAAAGGAACTTTTATACATTGCTGGTGAGAATGTACATTAGCATAGTACAGAGATTTCTCTGAAAGCTCAAAATAGAGCTACTATATGATCCACTCCTGGGTACATACCCAAAAGAATCTAAGTCAACACATCATAGAGACACCTGCACTTCCATACTCATTGCAGCACAGTTTACAATAGCCAAGATGCGGACTCAGCCTAGATATCCATCAACATACGAATGGATAAAGGAAATGTGGGGTGTGTGTGTGTGTGTGTGTGCGTGTGTGTGTGTGTGTGTGTGTATCCTACAGAATTTCATTCAGCCACATAGAACAAAAGTACATCTTTTGTAGTTAAATGGATGGAACTGGAGATCATCATATTAAGTGAAGTGACCAGACTCAGAGAGAAAGACCTCATGTTCTCTCTCATACACAGAAGCTAGATTGTAAAACAAAACAAAACAAAACAAATCAGAACACATATGTATGAGGCATTAAAGTAAAAGAGGGTCTATTTGGAGGATGGAAGGAGAAACAAGATGAATAAAAAGGGAGTGAATAAGAACAAAGTACACAACACAATAGTACGAAAATGCCATTATAATATCCATTCTATTATACGCTAACATAAAAAATTAAGTAAATAAATACATTAAACAACCATTATTAATATGCTTAGGGTACTGGGCACCCATAATCCAAGCAATTTGTGAGGCTGAGGCAGGAGGACTGCAAGCAAGTTCAAGGTTAGAGATAGCCTGTGCAACTTAGTGAGTCCCTGTCTCAAAAAATAAAAATGGGCTTTGGGTGCAGGGCAGTAGTATGAGCACTTGCCCAGTATGCACAACGCCCTGGGTTCAACATCTTATACTGCAAGAAAAAAAAAAGGAAAAAAGAAAAAAAAACTCAAGGGTTGTTATGGATAAAGTAGACAGCATTGACAAAGTTAACTATAGCTGGGAGCAGTGGCTCACCCCTGTAATCCCAGCAATTTGGGAGGTGGAGGCAGAAGGATCACAGGTTCAAGGCCAGAGTAGCCTACATAATTTAGGGAGACCTTGCCTGAAAATAAAAAATAAAAAATGGGCTTGGGGGTACAGCTCAGTGGTAGAGAACTTGCAAAGCACACTTGAGGCCCTGGGTTTGACCCCCAAGTACCGCAAAAAAAAAAAGACAAAAAGTTAGCTATATATTCAATGTAATCCCAATCAGAATCCCAGTAAGTTATTCTTAGATACTGACAAACTAATTCTGAAGTTTACACAGAAAGGCAGAAGACCCAGAATAGCCAAAATATTGAAGGACAAAATTAAAGGACTAACACTACCCAACTTCAAGACTTACCAAAAAACTACAGTCATCAAGTTAGTGTGGCTTTAGGGAAAGAACAGACAAGCCCAACAGTGGAACAGAAGGCCCAGAAGGAGAGCCACATGGATACAACCAACCAAATATAATTTTTGGTAAAGGAGCGAAGACAATACCATGGAGCAAACAGTCTTTTCAACATAAGTGTCCATCAAAGGATGAATAAAGAAAATGTATATACAAAAAATGTAATACTATTCAGCCTTTAAAAATAAATCCTGTCATTTATAACATGTATGAACTTGAAAGATACTATGCTAAATGAAATAAGCCAGGCACAAAAAGACAAATACTACACAATCTCACTTAGGCAAAGAAACTAACAAATTCTAATGCATAAAAACAGAGAGTAGATGGGTGTGGCATACCTGTAATTCCAGCAACTCTGGAGGCAGAGGCAGGAGAATCCCAAGTTTGACGCCAAAGGCAGCCTGCAGAACTTAGTGAAACCCTGTCTCAAGATAAAAAATAAAAAAGAGGCTGAGGGTGCAGCACAGTGGTAGAGTGCTGCAAAGTATGCACAAGGCCCTGGGTTCAACCCTAAAGTATTGTTTAAAAAAACAAAAAAACAAAAAAACAGTTAAAGAATAGAATGATGAATGATTTCCAGAGACTAGGGGAAACTGAGGGGCAGGAGGCAGAAAGGTGAAACCACTGGCCAAAGGATACAAATTTTCAGTCAGATAAGAGGTAGGAATTTTGAGATCCACTGCATAGCAGAGTAACTACAGTCAATAATGTATATTAGTATTAATAATACATTAATAAACGTATTATATATGTCCACTCTGGTATCCAGTCTTCTCTGATCTCAGAAGCTAAGCAGGATCATTCCTGGTTAGTCCTTGGATGGGAGACCGTCTGGGAATAACGGGTGTTGTAGGCTTGAGAAAAGGACCCAGCAGCCCACTCTTGAAACAATCAGCCATCGAAAACCCTATGAATAGCAGAGAAGCACTGACATAGTGCCAGGCATGGCAGTGTCGGGTAGTATTTTACTCTATTATACATAGGGTCTCTAAGAGTCAGACCCAACTCAATGGCACCTAACAATAATAAAGTATATATAACATTTCAAAATAAATAAGATAGCAAACTTCAAATATCTTATCACCAAAAATAAGGATAAGCTGGGTGATGGATATATTAATTAGCTTGGTTTGATCATTCTATTTTAATCATTCTATTTTGTATACATTTATCAAAATCATCACATAGGGGCTGGAGATGTAGCTCAGTGGTAGAATGATTGCCTGGCATACACAAGGCCCCGGGCTCCAGCCCCAGCACTGAAAAAAAAAAAGTGTCCCATATACATATCCAATTATGATCTGCCAATATTTTTTAAACTTCTAAAATAAAGCTTGTTGTTTTTAAAAAGGACATACATAGCCAGGCACAATGGTGCTCGGGAGGCAGAGGCAGGAGGTTCGCAAGTTCGAGACCAGAGGCAATCTGCGTAACCTAGTGAGACCCTGTCTCAAAAAGTAAAAAAAAAAAAAAAAAAAAAAAAAAAAGAAAGAAAAGAAAAGAGAGAAATTGTCTCAGCAAATACAAAAAAACAAACAAACAAAAAACAAAAAGACATACATGTGGTAAGTAAGCATATGAACTTTTGTTTCACATCAAACAAGTGGAAATTAAAACAAGATACCATTATATTGATTGTTGATGTTGTTAGGTGCTGTCGAGTCTGGTCTGACTCACAGTGACCCCATAGAGTTTTCAATGGCTGACTGCTTTGGGAGTATTACTTCAGGAGTAGATTGCCATGTCCTTCTCCCATTTTTGTGGTGTTGGGGATCAAACCTGGGTCCTCAGAGAGTGTGGAGCAGCACTCTACCAAATGAGATAAACCCTGCCCTACACGTTGATTAGAATGGCCAAAAGCTAAAGCACTCACAACACCAAATGTTGACAAGGATGTGGGGTAACAGGAATTCTAATTCCTGGAAGGAATGCAAAATGGTATAGCCATCTTGGAAGTCAGTTTTTTCAGTTTCTTACTAAATAAAACATACCCTATGTTTCAAAATTAGGAACTGATTTTAAATGCTCTCAACACAAAAATATAAATGTGAGATGACAGATATGTTGATTAGCTTATTTCATTAATATCACAACATATATACATAAAAACTGACACTGTACCTCATAAATATATATAATTACTTTTTGTCAATAAAAAAAAGTCAGTAGTTGCTAGGGTTTGGGCACTGACAGGGATAAACACACAAAACACAAGGGGTTGTTGTTGTTGTTGTTGTTGTTGTTGTTAGGTGCCACTGAGTCAGTGTCTGACTCATAGCGACTCTACATACAACAGGCGAAACACTACTATCAGTGCTTCTCTGTTATTCATAGGGTTTTCAATGGTGGATTAATTTGTGGGAGTGGGTTGCCAGGTCCTTCTCCCAAGCCTATAGTGTCTGGTGTTCCCAGGTGGTCTTCCATCCAAGTACTAACCAGGCCCGACCCTGCTTAGCTTCTGAGATCTGACAGGATCGGATGCCAAATAACAAAGGGTTAGAAAATACCTAAGAATACTTTAAGCTTTAGCTGCTGCCTAATACCCAGCACAGTTATACCCTACAATAAAACTATTCAGTCCTGAAGAAAAAGGATAAGTGGACCTCAAGAGTTATCACACATAAAGTTTCAAATGTCCAGTTCCCAGCCACAACATAAAAAGACATAAGGAAGTATAGTTCATTAAAAGGAACTAAAATAAACCAAAAATGTACCCAAGGAATGTCAGATATCAGACTTACCAGACAAATACTTTAAAACAACTCTGAAAGATGCTTAAAGAGCTAAAGGAAGACATGGACAAAGACAGGAAAATAATCTATGAAAAAAAAAGAAATTAATAAAGAGATAATTATAAAAAGGAACCAAATAAAATTGGTACTGAAAAGTACAGTAACTGAAATGAAAAACTTGCTCAAAAGATTCAAAAGCAAATCTGACCAAGCAGAAGAAAGAATCAGCAAATCTGAAGGGACAACAATTAAAATCATCAAGTCTCAGGAACTGAAAGAAACTGAAGAAAAGTAATTGAAGCCCACAGGACCTGTAGCAGACCATCAAGTAGACCAACAACACATTGTTAGAATTATAGAACAGAGAGAGAAAGGGAAAGTATAAATATCTGAAGAAATAACTGGAATTTGGGAAACCTCCCAAATTTGATTTAAAACTTTACTATAAATATCCAGGAAACTCAACAAACTCCAAGTAAGATAAATTCAAAGACTCTTACCCCAAGACACATAATCAAGCTATCAAAAGATAAAATCCTGAGCAAAGAATCCTCAGTAGAGCCGGGTGCAGTAGTGCATACCTGTAATCTCAGGAGGATCACAAGTTAGAGATGAGAGGCAGTCTGCGTAATTTAGCAAGAACCTGTCCCAAAAAAAGTTAAAAAATTGGGCTGAGGGTGCAGCTCAGTGGTACAGCATTTGCAAAGCATGCAAGCGCGAGGCCCAGGATTCAACCCTTAGTACCACAAAGAAAAAAAAAAGAATCCTCAGTAAGATTAGGGCTGGGATTTAGCTCAGTTGGTAGAGCGCTGCGCTGCAGTCTCTGAGGTCCTGAGTTCAATTCCCTGCACCGCAAAAATGGGAGAAGGGCCTGGCAATCCACTCCCAAGGCAATCCTGAAAAACCAGTCAGCCATTGAAAACCCCGAGGGTCGCTATGAGTCGGATACCGACTCGACGGCACCTAACAACAACAACAACAACAGTAAGATTATGAGATTTCTCATCAGAAATCTTGGATGTCAGAAGAGAGTGGATTCATAAAGCATTGAGGAAAACATATTGAGAATTAAGCCATTAGGTGATTTTGGCATTGTGTGAGCATCACAGTGTTCTTATACAAACTAAGATGGCCCCTGTGTCATTACAACTGTTGAGAATTATATTTGGGGGCTATGATTTAAATGTGTCCTCCAAGGTTCATGTGTTAGAAATAATCCCCACTGCAGAGATATTGGGACGTGGGACTACTTAAGTGGTGTTTAAGTCATGAGTGCTCCATAGTCATAAATAGACTAATGAAATGCTATTATCATGGGAGAGGACTCACTCACTGTTCTTTGTCCCCTGCTCTTTCTCTCTCTTGCCCTCTCACCCTCTGTTGCCCTTCTGTCTTCCACCATGGGATGAGGCAGCAAGAAGCCCCTCTCTACATGCAGCCCCTGGACCTTAATCTTGAACTTCCTAGACTTTAGATTCATGAGCCAATAAATTTCTGTTCACTCTGAATTACCAAGTCTATAGTTTTCTATTATAACAACTCAAAATGGGCCAAGACACTGGCTAAACTACTCTTTAAAAGTGGGAGAAAGTTAAGCTCCCAGATAAACAAAAGCTAGAAGTCATTACCACTAAACTCACCCTGCCAGAAATGCTCAGTGGAGCTCCTCAGGTTGAAACTGAGCTAGACACTTACGCCAAGATATATGAAGGAACAAAGATCATGAGTAAAGGTAAATATAGTCACACGCCACAAAGCAATGTCTTTAGTCCACAATCGACCAAGTAAACAACAGGGGCCCCACAATATATATTGCCTAAGGACATAGTAGCCATCTTAGTTTGTGTAAGAACACTGTGAGGCTCAAACAATGGAGAATCACCACCCCAGGCATGGTGGCTCACATCTGTAATCCCAGCAATTCGGGAGGTGGAGGAAGGAAGATTGCAGGTTCAAGGCCACAGGCAGCCTGTGTGATTTAGCAAGATTCTATCTCAAGAAAAAAAAACATAAAAAATGGACTGGGGGTGCAGATCAGTGGCAGAGCACTTGCAAAGTATATTTAACCCCAAAGTACAAAAATAAATAAACAAATAAATAAATAAATCATCAGATGGCTCATTTCTCACAACATATCCATGATAGTAAGGAACACAGATGGCATTAGAATTATACAGGTCTGCACCACTGACTATATGCATACCAATGGTCATGCATATGACTAAGCATCCATGGCACTGTCCTAGAGGAAAAACCCAGAGATTCCAGAAGATGCATCCAAGTTACTCAACAGAAGGAGCCGTGTACTTCATGGTATGTAACTGGTTCTTCTGCTGAACTTCAAATTCTCAAAGCTGCTGCATAGGCAACTTCTGGATACACAAAATATTTCTGTACATAGTAAGGTAGTATACTATAGAATACAATTACTTTAATAAGAGTTCAGACAACTGTATGCAGTCTAAAGTTATCAAAAACTAACCAGGGCCATGCTGAGAGTGGTAGTGCATGCCTGTAATCCCAGACACTCAGGAGGCAGAGGCAGACGGATCGCAAGTTTGAGGCCACAGACAGCTTGCATAATTTAGCAAGACTCTATCTCCAGATAAAAAAAATTTTTAAGGGGACAGGGGTGTAGCTCAATAGCAGGGCACTTACAAAGTATGCACAAAGCCCTGGGTTCAAATCCCCAGCATCAGGGTTGGGGGAAGTAACCAGGAATCTAAGGCTAGAAAGACAGCTATAATCTGGATTAGGGGAGGGTAGGAAAATACTAGAAATCCATACACAAGTAAAAGTCGCATGGCGCCAGATTAAATAACACCTTAGAAACTACTAGTTTGAAACAAGAGCACAGAGAATATTATATGCCAAAAAAAAAATCAAAAACAATGTGACAAAGATTATTTTGGTGGTGAAAAGCATTTCAAAGAAGTAAAAATACTATAGATGGAGCAATAAATCAGACACATGCTAATAGACACATTGAATGTAAATAGCAGTAAGGGACTAAACAGAAAAGAACAAATCTAAAACACAGGTCCAAAACAAGCCAATGGGATTCATGGCCTCTGGATTTCATCTCCCTTAAAATGATAACCCATCATTTGCTGCTTTAATGCACTCTAAGGACTACTGTGGGGATAAGAAGACCTCCATTTTCAGAGGTATGCACACATACTTCCTCCAAACAGTAAAAACCACCATGCAATCTTAAGGCAGACACATAACCCTACAGAGGAGATAAAGAACAGGTTAGAGTCATAGATGACCATGTTTCAAGCACTGGAGAAATGGAGCATCACTAACAAATAGAAGAAAATGATATAATGAAAAGCAAAGATGACTGAACAAGGTAGAAGACAATTTGTTTGCTTTTTTATTTAATGACTGCACATTGGGCTAAAAAACTTTTGAAATGAATAATCTAAATGGAAGCTATAAAATGTTTAAATCTAAGAAAATGTACACAATTGTGTATTTAATACAATGCTAGTATTATCAAAGATACATACAAATCAAACAGGTGATTTTTATAATTTTTTTACAATTTTCAGAAGTCAACAATAGTTGTTTCTTTGACAAAAAATGGTATCATACAATAAAGTCCTCATTCCTTTTCAAAGAAAAGTTCAAAGAAAATGCACATAAACTTACTCTGCTTGGGTCTGGAATAATACTCTTCAAATTTTCTCCTCTTTCTTTCTCAGTGCTCCAGGTACTAGAGTAAAATGGTAACACACTATCTACTTGCCTTCTATTATCTCCAGTACCTACAGATTTACCTGAGAATCAAAGAAAAACAGTTAATGCAACAAAGTCAAAGCCTGAGTAATCTAATAACTGCTTATTGTAAGTTCTGTTTTATTGTTTTGTTTTTCCCCCAGAATTTAGGAGTTGAACCCAGAGCCTTTTTTTGCAAACGCTCTACCACTGGGCTGTACTTTTACTTTGAGTCAGGGTCTCGCTAAGTTAGAGAGGTTGCCTCTGGCCTTGCACTCATGATCCTCTTGCCTCCACCTCCTCAGTCACTGGGATTATAGATACGTGCCACTGTGCCCAATTTTCTTGTTAGTTGTTTTACGTAAGTCTAAAACTTTGCAATTATAAGACAAATTTAGCAAATTGCAAATAAGAGAAAATAAGCATTAGTAAGAGGCAATAAACATGATGAACCTGCTACCATACAAAGTTGTAGTTTCAAATACTCCAATGTCTGAATAGAATATGATCATTTAAAATATTCAATCTAAAAATATATTACTATACTTCTAATGAGACCAATCTACTCAGGTATTGTTAAAATTATTTTTAGTGTCTCCATAACAAGGAACTATGTTGAAAATGAATTAATCTCATTTACAATAGCACATAAAACAAAACCACTCAGGAACAAATTTAATCAAGGAGGTAAATGATCTCCTACTCAGGTATTGTTAAAAGCTCTTTTGAAAAGTTTAGCATCTCTATAAAGATTTGAAGGAATAGGCCAGGCTCCATGGCGCACACCTGTAACCCCAGTTACATGAGAAATAGAGGTTGGAAAATCTTGAGTTCAAGGCCAGAGGCAGCCTGTGTAATTCAGTGAGACCCTGTTCCAAGATAAAAAAATAAAAAATGGGTTGGGGTGCAGCTGAGTAGTACAGTACTTGCAAAGCATGTGTGAGACCCTGGGTTCAACCTCCAAGTACCACAAAGACAAAAAAAGAAAAATTTGAAGGGATAGAAGAGTGACTATATGATAAATCATAACAAAGAAATGAACTTTTTAAAAAAGGTAGGGACAAAGGATTTATATTTCAACACTCACTGGTCCCAGGCAGACAAACGACATGGCCTTCCTCAGACTCTTTGGGAGATGTTCCAGAACTTGCTGAAGAGTGTGAGCCATGGGAAAGTAGAGAGCCATTCCTCTCTGATTGAAACTTACAGGCCAAGCTACTGTTTTCATTTGCCTGTTAAAAGAATACCTTAGCTGTATTAATCTTTAAAATTAAAATTAAACATTTTGAGGAGGAAAATGAGGGGAACAGAGAATGTCTGCTATAATAAAGGATACCAGGTAACAAATACAGGCGCAATCAAAGAAGTCACCTGCAGCCACCAGTGCAATATTTGTTTCCAAGATGTTTCAGTGATGAAACCAACACCAGTGCAAGAAGGGGTGTTGGGACAAGAAGCTCCGAGGACCTTGATGTGCCACTCCATGGGTGGCATAATAACAAAGGGAAGAAACACCTTTACCATGAGACACCCGAGCACCACCACCTCAACCAAAACTATCAAATAGCAACACCCATTGGGGGATACGTCTCCTGATGTGAAGCAATAAGAAGTACACAATGCCACCTATGTTCAATCAACCCACTCAAGAGGAAAATGTCTCACCAGAATTCTTGTCAAAATACTTAATTGACTCTAGTCAAGGAAAAAGGTAACATATATCTAGACTGTGGATCATTCTACAAAACAGACTAGATTTCATGAAACATTTCCAAAATAGAATAAACATGGTAACCACAGGCAAATATAATTTTTTATTAACCTCTGAATTAGAAACAATAATGACTATTTTAGGCATAACTAGGAAAAGTTGAATACAGACAATAATTTTAAACTACTACATCAAAGGTAAATAACAGAATTGTGATTATGTAGGAAAATGTTCTTATTCCTAGGACATGAATGCTGAAGTATTGGGGTGAAATGTCATAAAATGTGTGCAACTTACTTTCAAATGATTTAGGGAAAGGAAGTATTTTGGAGGGAAAAACAAAACACCAAAGTAACAACTGTTAACAACTGGTTAATGTAGACAAAGGAGATACAGACATCCATTGTACTATATGATGTTTTTCTTTTCTTTTTTTTGAGACAGGGTCTCACTATTTAGCCCAGGCTGCCCTCAAAATCAATCCTCCTGTCTCAGCCTCCCTAGTGCTTGGATTACAGATGAATGCCACCATGCCTGTCCTCCTTTCTGCATTTTCTGTAAGTAAGGGCAAAGTAAGAGGAAGTAGGAAAAAATGAGCATTTCCCATCAATTCAGAGTCCCCCCCCCCAAAAAAAAAGGAAAAAAGGCTTCATTTATTTTTCCCCCTGTGGCACTTGGGGATTGAACCCAGGGCTTTGAACTTACTTTGCAAGTACCCTACCACTGGTCTGTACCTCCAGCCCATTTTTTAGTTTATATCTTGAGATAGGGTCTCACTAAGTTACACAGGCTGCCTCTAGCCTCAAACCTGCAATCTTCCTGCCTCTGCCTCCCAAGCTGCTGAGATTACAGGTATGAGCCACCATGCCTGGCTCCTTAAATTTAGTGCTAACATCTACTGAGATCAATAGTAATTTTTAATGTCAAATTTCTAGAAAACCATAAAGTTTGAAACATACCTGACTAGGATCACTTGTAGGTAACTTAAAATCTTTTTCGGAAGATTCCTGTCCTCCCATGTCTTCATATATCATTCCTGGAATTGCCAGTTGTTCAAAATAAGCCTCCAAATGATCATCATAAAACTCTGCATCATTAATATCATCATCTATTAATAAAATGGAGGGAAAAATAGAATAGGCTTTAAAGTAGGACCTAAACTACACACAATTTTTAATCAGAAAGGGTGATAAGATATAACTGAGAATGGGTATAATTCTGTTTTTACATCTAACATGTGAAAACTATTACAATTTTAGTCAGTTTAAAGCCATTATGAACACTTTAATACAACAATTAACCAGCTTTAGAGGACCAGATAGGACAGAACAAATCCTGGCAAAGCAGTGGGAAAAGAGAAGAGTACTCAGAAAATGGTGTAGCAAATGATTAATTCTATCAAAAAAGAACAGATGAGCTAGGTGCCCTGGCTTGCACCTGTAATTCTACTGACTTTGGAAGTTGAGGAAGGAGGGGAGAGACTTCAAGGCAGCTTGTGCAACTCAGGTTGTGTCTAAAAGAATAAAAAAGGGGCTAGTGGATGCAGCTCAGTGGAAAGAGGAGGAAATGGGGAGAAGGGAAAAGACAGATGAGGAAAGGGGAAAGAAAGGGAGGGGAGGAGAGGGGAGACAAGAACACAGAAGACAGGAGAGGAGAAGATACAGGAGAGCAGAGAAGGAAGGAGAGAGAAGAGAGAGCACAGGAAGAGGAAGGGAGGAGAGACACTGTAGTGGTTCTCAATGTCCTAACATCCAGTTCAAGGAGGGCAAGATAAAACCAGAACCCCATCACAGCTATGGTATTATAAGGTCGAACTGCCTTTTTAGAGGTTGATTTTGCCGCCAACTTTAGAAGCCTTATTGTTCATAACTCTTGACTTAATAATTCCACCTCTAAGAATCTACCCTGCTAAAACAATCAAAGATCTGATAAATCCACATCATAATTCCTTATCTGTAATTCCACAATTCAAAAACAGTACAAAAATTCATTTGGCAGTAAAACCTACCCTGACTAATGTGATGCATTTATCCCAATAGGCACATCAGCTTGGCCTTCAGAGTCATGAATAGGTTGACTCTCACCTATCTTTCTGGATCTAGCAATGCAGCCCCCTGCAGGTGCTATAAACATGACACACACATGGTAATCCATTCCTGACTCAATCCCGAAACAATCAGCCATTGAAAACCCTGTAAGGCTCGACATGACTCAATGGCACCTAACAACAACAAGTTTCCAATCAGCTGCTCCTGCTTCCTGAAAGGATTTCTCCTCATATGGCTAAGACCTCATCCATGCCCCTTCCTCAGTCAGAATTACAGCAACCCTATGAGTCCCAAGCACATTTCTATACCACTGAAGTATACTCCATGCAACCATAAGTTCCGCTGCACATCTTTCTCTGCACTTAGCAGAGGCCTCTGAGAGAGCAGAGGCTGAGTATCTCACTATTCCCCCAATTTCTTCATATAGTAACTTACCCTGAATGACATCTTTAGGTGGCCACATTATACTCTAATGATGGCAAACTGGTGGATGAGTATAATCCTATCAGGACTGATACACACAAAAACATTTTTAATATTCTGTCATTCAACAGAGGAGACTATCTGAGTAGGAGGAAAAAGGAAGAGCAAAAAACACCCAAAAAGTTGGCATAACTACTGCAACACAAACATAAAATAAAGTGGAGTAACAAGGTAAGGACTTAGAAAACACAAATTACTTTACAGTACCAGAAGAATCTTCCAAACTTGTCAGTGATATAAGTCTCTCATTTTCTAATAAGCTAGTATGACTGAAGTCACTGTTTGGAGTGTTGTCTTCAAAATGTTTTCCAGCACCAGGCACAACCTAAAGAAATAAAATGGTACATAAGCCAAATACACTCACAGCTTTGAAGAGCACAATGCAAGGCTATAAAGAGGACCAAGTATTTTCTGAATCAGCAATGTGCTCAGTATCTAAAAATCACAAGTTAGTTAATGAGGAACTAGCTGCTTTATATCCATTAGCAACCTACCTGCTAGCCCCACCCTATTTTCCTGACCCACTCAAATAAGACATCTTTAAAATTTAAGGTCCCTTTCAAATTATTTACATATGCTTGGAGAACCTAGTAATAGTTAATATAGTAATATACAACTGAATTTGAGTAACACAAGGCCTGCTGTAGAAAGTGAAGATAACAGGAAAGCTGGACTCAGTAATTTTTATCTAAGCCATGTTTCATACCATTAGATTGGAACAATCAATTCCATGCTCCTCAACCCAGGAATTTGTGGAAAACCCTCCACCAGATGCACTGACACAGTGTCTGCAACAATCGGCTTAAACATAAATAAGATTGTGTGCCTGGCACAGAATTGAGCAGTGTTTCGATCTGCTGTACATAGGGTGGCTATGAGTCAGACTCAACTTGATGGCACCTAACAACAACAACTCCAGGACCATATAACCCTAAAGGGCACACAGCAATTTACTGAGGATACTCAAGACCAAGAAAGAAAATATAACATTACCCTTTATCTAACAAACTTTTTTCATACTAGTATTAAATATATATTAAAGCGATTGATAAGAGCTTAAGAGTTAAGTGTGAAATATACACTAAAAAACAATGGGAAGTCAATATAATCTTACACTTAAACCAGAGGACAGACCTAAGCTAGTTTCATCAATATCTAAGGTATAGGATAGTGCCAGCACTACCCCTGAAAATTCTTATTACTTGAGATTAGCTCCCATTTTTTCTGAAAAGCTACACTGATTATAGTTCTGCTATGTATAAGCATCAGACTTTTAATATTACTGAACAGATACATGTGAAATATGAACTTCTAGTACCCTATAACACTCCAGAAATTGATAACAAGTATATACAAATTTACCTTATGTTCCTGATTATTCATCCATGATTGTAAGTGAAAATTAAGAGATAAGTCTGTTTAAGAAAATAAAAACAAAAATTGAGAGGACATGATTATTTTATCAACTAAATACCCAGTAATACCTAAAAATAGCAAATGAATGAGTTAAACATTTTTAGCTTGAAATTGAGTAGAAGTACTTTCAAATGACAGTGTAGAAGTCCACCACTGGTCAGTTAAATTTTTTAAAACGTTAGGATGGGGAATCAAAATTAGACACATGCCACAGAACCTGAACAGGAATCTAACTAAGACTTTATAGTTAACTTCTGCTTTGTAAAGGATATAGGGAAGAGACAAACGAGAGGGTATACCTTAAGTATGCAAACAGACAAGCGCAAATACAGGGACAAGACAGGCCTCACAACATCAACAAGAACAGAAAATAAGAGATACAATAAATGCACCATAACATAATGTGACCTCATTCACACCCCAATTCAAGCAAACCAATACAAACTGCCATACTAGATAACAGGACTTAATTTGGCAGGTGTGTTAATACCACTATGATCATGTAAGAAAATGTCTATATTTTTAAAGATGTGTTCTAAAATATATAAAAATAAAATGTCTGAAATTTCAAAATATTAGGAAAAAGCAGTAAGAAATAGCCTGGCGTGGTGGCCCAAGTCAGTAATCCCAGCACTTGGGAGGCCGAGACAGGGGGACTACTGTGAGTTCAAGGCCAGCCAGGGCTACACAGCAAGTTCCAGGCCAGTCTGAGGCTACATGGTCAGACACTATCTCAAACCCCCTCCTCCTCTCCAAAAAAACCTCAAATAAATAAATAAATAAAAGGGGTCTGGTTGTATAGCTCAGTGGTACAGGGCTTGTGACACCCTGAGTTCCATCCTTAACACCACAAAAAAATAAAAGAAAAAAGAAAGAGACAGGTATGGAGCAAGTATAACAAAAATCTTACTCAAACTGAAAATAAAGAATAGGTATATGGCAGGTTTTTGTTTTGTATCTTGATGTATACTGATAATTCACACATATCATAAAATGTACCCTTTCCAAGTGTACAATTCAGGGGCCTATAGTATACTAAATCCAATATATTTTCATCAGGCCAAAAATAAACACGATATATATTAGCAATAACTCCCTATTCCCTTCTTGTCCTAGCTCTTTAGAGCCACTAATCTACTTTCTGTCTCTATGGATCTGCCCATGAATAGATGGGATTGCACATTTTGCGGCTTTTGGTGCCTGCCTTCTTAAATTAGCACAATGTTTCTAAGATTCATCTATATTATAGCATGCATCAGTTCTTAGGCACATTTTATGGATGATTAATACTCCATCATATGGACATACTACATTTAATCATCAGGTGATAGACATGTACGTTGTTTCTACTTTTAGGGTACTGTGAATAATGCTGCTAAGTATGTTCATGTTCAAGTTTTCGTGTGGATGTATGTTTTCCTTTCTTTTGAGTATATACTTAGGAGTAGAATTGCTGGCTCATACAGTATTATGGTTTACAGAAGAAATGTCCTCCCAAAAAGGCTCATGTGTTGAAGGTTAGGTCCCCAGCTGGATTAATCCAATGATGAATTTATAATTTGATGGGATTATTGGGGTTAATAGAAACATTAGGAGGTAGAGCCTGGCTGGAAGAACTAGGCCACTGGGGGTGGCCTATGAAAGATGTATCTTGTCCCCCTGCCCCTTTTCTCTCACTCTCTTGCTTGCTGTCTGCCATGAAGTGAGCTGTTTTGCTCCACCACATGCTCTCAGCCATGTTCAGCCTCCCCACAGGCCCACAACAACAGACCCAGCCAACCATGGACTAAAACCTCTGAAACTGTGAGCCAAAGTAAATTCCTCTTCCCTTTAAGTTGTTTCAAGTATTTGACACAGTGACAAAACGTCTGACTAATACATATACTATGACCAGTACACATGGTATCTATGTTTAATGTTTTCAGAAACAAACTGCTCTCCCAAATAGCTGCACCTGACCCAGGCACAGGGGCACACACCTGTAATCACAACAACTCAAGAGGTGGAGGCAGGAAGATTGTGAGTTCCAGGCCAGAGGCAGCCTATATAATTTAGCAAGACCCTGTCTCAAATTTAAAAAGTAAAAAATGGGCTGAGGGTACAGCTCAGTGGTAGGGCACTTACAAAGCACACATGAGGCCCTGGGTTCAACCTCCTTAAAAAAAAAAAAAAAAAAAAAAGCCTGCACCTTTTTCCATTCCCACTAGCAATAAATGAGGATTTCAATTTTTCTAAGTCTTCACCAACACCTGTAATTTCTGCCTTTTTGATTATAGCTATCCTAATGGGTGTGAAGTGATATCCCACTGTGGTTCTGAATTGCATTTCTCGGATGATTAATGACATTAGTATCTCTCATGTGTTTATTAGCCATTTGTACAACTTCTACAGAGAAATGTTTATTCAAACTCTTTGTACATTTTTCTTTTTATTGTTAAATTCTAGTGCTGTATATATTCTGAATACTAGTCCCTTTCAACATATATAATTTGCAAATATTTTTTCTCATTCCATGGTTGCCTTTTAGCCTTTCTTTTTCCCTGGTACTGGAAGTTGAACTCAGGGCCTCGTTCATGTTCAGGCAAGTGCTCCACCACTGAGCAGTAATCCCTGACCTCCCTCATCACCCCCCCCTTTTTTTTTTTCATTTTGAGACAGGACCTTACTAAGTTGCACAGAGGTGCTTCCTGAGTAACTGAGATTATAGACAAGCACCATGTGGCCAGGCTCACTTTCTTGATAGTGTATTTTGAAGCATTTCAGTTTTCATTAAGTCCAATTTATCTATTTTTTTCTTTTATAATTGTTTGTCAGTATAGAGTTAATATTACTTTACTTTGATACGTTTGACATTTTTCATCAATAAAAACACGAACATCCCTTAAAAATTTTTTAACTAAAACATATAAATGTACACTCATTCATCATTCTTCTAACCTATGATCAAACAAGGTCCTTTGAGTACTGAACTACAGTGTGGAGTTATATGATATAGCTACAGAAGACAAAAACATGTTGTTTTCAATTTCTGTTTTGATTTCTTTAAAAGAGAGAGAATAGGGTATTTAAAAGAAATTAGACAGTAGAAGCCTATAAATTTTTTTAACAATTTACCCCACATTTTTGTAGTTTTCCCCATCTAAATTGGCAACAATGTCTCACATGACCTCACCTTTGAGTACTTCCAAAGCATCCAACTTGATTTTATTAGAAACAATAATTTTTTATAATTTATATTTAATTCATTATGTAAGAATAAGCTTAAGAACAAAAATGATTCTTGGTTAAGAATGCAAATTAATTGCTGGGAGGAAAAGTGAAAGAGTACTGAACATAGAGCATGTGGTGGCCATCTGACAGCGTGGTTTCTAAGAAAGACAATTTCAGCTTAAACCGGTGCAGACATTTAAGAGAAGATCAGTTAAGAGACCTGTCCCTATAAAAGTATAGTAAGTATGATAATGTTAGGGACATGCCAAGCCTATTTTTAGTTTATCACAACTGCATAAGACAAATACCAGCCTAAAGATGGGGAAATGAAAAATGACATTAAAAAATATACACTAAGAAATAATTTCTAGTAGTTTACTACCTGGTACATGGTCCACTGAGGAAACACTATGCAAAAGAGCCTGAGCCTGCAAGGAGGCTGTAGTGTCAGCCTGCTCCTCTTCTGGTCTGGGTATATCACTTTGAAAAGCTGACTGTTTCATGATAGCATCAGCCAGATGTGGTCTTTCGATACAGTTCTTTTTCCTAGAGGTAGAACTTTTTTATTAAGGGACAGAATAATGATAAAATGTTAGTCACTGTGGGTAAATCTATAATCAATTATGTATTTCATCTTTCAAAAAGGAAAACGATACATACAGAGTGAGAAAGACATTTCTGGATCCAGCCAGAAAACACAACTGATAATGCTGTTGGGTATTCTGGCCATTACACTGACATGTTGGGTCCAGTAACACATACTCTGCAAGTGATAAAATTACATTCTTGAGGCCGGGCGCGGTGGCACACACCTATAATCCCAGCGGCTAGGGAGGCAGAGTCAGGAGGATCACAAGTTCGAGACCAGAAGCAGTCTGCGTAATTTAGCAAGACCCTGTCTCAAAAAAGTAAAAAATAGGCTGAGGGTGCAGCTCAGTGGCCCAGCACTTGCAGAGCATGCAAGCATGAGGCCTTGGGTTCAACCCCCAGTACCATTAAAAAAAAAAAAAAAAAATTACATTCTTGTTCCTTTTCCATAGAAGTATGTTTAAAATCATTATGTCTAGAGAAAAACTCAGCTTTCTAAAAACAAGAGAGACTTAAAGGATACTGACATGTTTGCCAAAATAACTACAACTCTGATTAAGGTTTTAAAAGTTTCACTTCTACCCCATCTCTGCTATTATACCTAAATTTCTATCTACTTTTGCTGTTTTATATGGGCATAAAAATATTTTTCCTAGCATTTCAGCACAGTGGCACACAACTGTAATCCTAGCAATTCAAGAAATGGAGCCAGGATAATCAAAAGTTCGAGGCCAGGGGCAGCTTGCATGATTTAGCGAAACCCAGTCTCAAGATAAAAAGTAAAAAATGGGCTGAGGGTGTAGCCCAGTGTTAAAGCACTTGCAAAGTATGTTTGAGGCCCTGGGTTTAGCCACCAAGTCCTGTTTAAAAAGAAAGAAAGAAAGAAAGAAAGAGAGAGAGAGAGAGAGAGAGAGAAAGAAAGAAAGAAAGATAGATTGATTCTCCTTAAAGGCAATTTTCTTCCCAACCCACTACAAGCTCTCAGGTCTGCAACCATTCACCATAGTTGGTGGATAGAGATGAAACCACAAGGAAAAGCCCGTAAGTGTAACAAATTCACCTTCTGACAAACCTAGTCCTAGGACCAAGCTCAAATTGAGCCAGGACAGATGAAAAGAAAACAACCCTTCCTTTTTTCCCCAATCCCAATCGTTTGTGAGGCAACTCTGTAACCCTGACTACAATTTATTTTCCCATTTTTCCTTTCTATTGGAGCTGCTATACATTTAAAAAACACAAGGTTATAGCAAAGGTGCACTTGTGGGCAGGTACAGGAAAATTTCACCCTCAGTACGGTAAAAGAGAGCAAAGGTGGAAAGATGATAAATGAAGGCAGGAACAGTGACAGAAGAAAGAGAGAGGAGGAAAGAAAGAGAAAGAAAGTGGGGAGGAGGAGGAAGATAATGGCAAAGGGTAGGCAGAAAAGTCATTGAGGAGCAAGATGGCAACATGAAATAAATAAAAAACAAAACAGGACTTTTAATTTCCATAATTTACAGCCCTCCTCTAAGAAAAGCATACAGTGTAACCATAAAACCATCACCTCTTAAAACAAATCTATTTCCTCAAAACAATAGCTATTCCTTGTTTTATTAGCTCATAAAAATAAGTCATAAGCTTCAAGTCAAAGTGGCAAGAGCAACTTCCAAGGGCCCATTAAATAATGGTAAAGAAATCTATAAAAGTGTAGGAATTTGCACAAGAAACGCCAATCCTAACTCACTCTTCTCTTAGATTCCAGAATCTACAAAGCAATGGGATATTCAGGAAAAAAGAAAGCTATAATTCAGAATCCAGCCAATAATCCAGAATCTAAAAGAAGGGCCCCAAAACAGAAGAGGATGTAAATCTGCCAAGATGAATCACAGAAATGTTTTACAACTACAGTCAGAAAGAAGAAGGGCAGGAGGAAGTCTGTGGGGCATAGAGGCATAGTTACTCCCCACTCCTCTACCAAACCAAGCATTGTAAACATGCCAATGAACACTTGCCATAAGGTAGCACAAAGACCCCTCTGTGAACAAGGGTATGAAATGCCTAAGGACAATGAAACAATTTAGAATAAAGCATTAAGTTCAACACTCCCAGCCTGATCACTCTAAAATGAAGTCAGCTAGCAACAATGGCTCCCTTCCTGTTGAAGAATAATGGAAATGAGACCCATGCACAATACATAACACATAGCAGACAAGGACATCCACACATGCAACCTAAAAGACAGCCACACATCAGACACAGGGAAAAAAGCAGCAGCTCAAGGGACAAAAGTAAAGCTGAGCAAACAAAAAAATAAGCAAAGAATAATTTATAGGACTTTGAAACAGTTTCTAATTAGAATTCTCTGAAATATTGTAGCAGCTATTACATCCACAAAAAGGACCATTAAAAATAAGACCAAAAGAAAAGGAAAAAAACCCCACAACTTTGATTAAACTTATGATTGCTAAATGATTTAACAAGCTGTGGTTTAGTTCAGTTGGTAGAGTGCTGCTCCGCATTCTCTGAGGACCCAGATTTGATCCCTAGTACTGCAAAAATGGGAGAAGGATGTAGCAGTTCACTCCAAAAACAATCAGCCATTAAAAACCCTATGAGGGTCACTATAAGTTGGACCTGACTTGATAGCACCTAACAACAAAAAATGATTTAATAAAGAGTATAAAAAAGTCAAGTGTCATGGACCATACCTGTACTCCCAGGGACTCAAGAGGCTAAAGAAGGAGGCAGCCTACACAACTTGGCAAAACCTTGTCTCAAAATTTAAAAATTTTAAAAATAATGGGGATGGCGGGGGCGGTCCAGCTCAGTCAGCGGTAGAGCACTTGCCTACCATGCATCAGACCCTAGGTTCAACCCCCTCGTACTAAAGAAAAAAAAAAAAAAAAAAAAGAGTACAAAATATTAGAGACTTGTCTAGAACATTGGCTTCTGTACTAAAATAGGAAAAAACAAAAAACATGGGGAAAAATGGGAATTAAGTCAACCCAAGCAATCCACTCTTTTCCAGTAAGAAAAAAGAGAAAAATGGAAGAAAATTGTCAAAGAAATAGTAATTATCTAGAGCTAAAACACACAAATCTCCACACTGATGCCAATGAGAATTTAGTGCATGGAGGACAACGCGCCAATCCAGAAGGGACTCAGGATTCTACCTTTCCAGAGGAAAAAATCGTTCAGATACAAAAGATCAATTATCAAAATAGCATCAGCTTCTTCCACAATGTAGCTGTGTCTTCAAAATCTTGTGAAAATTATTTTCATTTTTAAATTGGATACTTAGCTCAAATACTAATTAATTCCAAGGTTAAGAATAAAGACCCCGTGAAACACACAATGTCCCTCGTCCCCCTGAAGTGGTCAGAGAAGCAGTCCCACAGTGACTCTACAGGCTGTCAACTCTCCCCCACAGTGACTGCGGGAGGCTGGGCACCAGAGCTGACAAGACACCCCAGCCTTTGGGTGGTCAGGAATGGAGAGATGCCTCAAGTCCTCCCCTCTCCCATCAGGAGTTACTGCACCTGAGGTGCCCTCACCAGACCTCTGTCGTCCATCGTCCATCGACAGGAGCCAACAGGACTACTGTCCAGACCTCATCTCCCCCATCTCAGGTCAGGAGGGGACTCCCAAGATGCTTCCCCTGCCCCACACCTGCAGTCTCACTGACCCCAGCAGCTGAATGGGACTTATCCATGATGCCCTTTATGTATCCATTTCAGTTCCAACATGAAAGCACTCTGAGCCCCATAAAAGGGCACATTCCTTCTTTTCTCCCACAACAGATAAAAATACCCCACAGTGCCTTCTGGATCTGCATACCTGCTATTCCTGTCTCTGTCTACTCCTCCTGCCCCCTTCCCAATGCTAAAGTGCCCCAAAGTCATACTTGCCACTTTTCTCTTCTCTAGCTCCCTCCTTCCATGACAGCCAGGCCTCCCTGGAAGTCCCTCTGCTCCCATTCTTGCCATACACTCTATTCTCCACACAGTAGCCAGAGTAAGGCTTTTTAAAGTAATTTGGATGAGACCTTCTAGTGTTTTCCCATTTTGCTCAGAGGGAGGGTCCTGACCCCTTGCTGCTGTGTGAACACACTAGGTATCTCCCACTTTGTCACCTTCTTGTAGCTGTACTCTGCTTGAGCCCTCTTGTCCCGGATGTCCACATGGGTAACTCCCTTCCTCAAGTCTTGGCTTACACCTTACTCCTCCATGAGATCCACAATGACCACTGCCTTCAGTATTCCCAAAACTCTTCTTATCATGATCTACTATTTTCTAATCCCCATGTCTGTCAGTCTGTCATGCATACTATGGGGACTTAAGTGTTGCTATGATGCTGAAAGCTATGCCACTAGTATTTCAGATACCAGCAGGGCCACGCATGGTGGACAGGTTTCAGCTGAGCTTCAAGACTAAGACACACTACGGAGAAGGACCCAGGAGCCCACTCTCAAAACAATTAGCTATTGAAAATGCTGTGAATAGTAGCATACTGTCAAATATAGTGCCGAAAAATGAGCCCCCCGAGCTGGAGGACAATCAAGAAATAACTGAGGAAGAGTTGTTTTCTCAAAATAGAGCTGGCCTCTATGACAGGAATGGAGTAAAACCCTTCAGACATCCTTTTGTGGATTTGACACAACTCAAAATGAGAAGAAACCTAGTGACTGCAACATTGGACTTAAACATAAAAAGATTGTGTGCCTAGCACAGTGTTGGGTAGTGTTTTATTCTGCTGTACTCATGGTCACTATGATTCAGATCTGACTCAATGGCACCTAACAACAACATTCTTTTCTAGCTCTTTTCCTTTCTCATAATCTAAGAATTGGCATATTTTAGTGACCTCTGTTTAACACCTGTTTTGTTCAACTGTATTTCCTAAGTACTTGGAAGTGTGTGGTGTGCAGAAGTGCATTCTGTCAGAAGTACACAGCGAGGAAATGTGATGATTAATCCTGACAGTTGACTTGACTGGACTGAGATATGCCCAAGAGATTACTAAAGCACAAGTATGGGTATGTCTGTGAAGGCATTTTGAGAGACTACTGGCAAATGGGGCAGCAAGGAGGAGGGAAACAGGCTGCTTGATGCCTGAATGCAGGCTGCTTGATCCAATAGGCTGGGAGCTCAGATGGAACAAAAGCAGGAGGAGAAAGCCAGCCAGCTTGTGAAAGCTCAATCCTTCCTAAGTGGGAATGAATATTGCTGCTGCATTTGCCCATGGCTCAAGCAGAGTACAGCTTCTTCAGCCCTCCAACATGGACTCACACCAGTGACTCTCCAGGGAGCTTCTAGGCTTCCAGCTTCAGACTGCAGCTATATCACTGGTTCCTCTTGTTCTAAGGTCTCTACTTTCTTGCACTGAGCAACTACTGGTTTCTCTGGCTCTCCAGTGTGCAGATAGCCAATGCTGGACTATCCACAGACTCTAACTGTGTAAACCAATTTAGTAAATCTCCTTTTATAATTATATAGATTCTATACATATTGTGCTTGCAGCTGTACCACTGTGATGTCCGATCCCATCAGATCTCAGAAGCTAAGCAGAGTTGGGCCTGGTTAGTATTTGGATGGGAGACTGCCTGGGAACACCAGGGGCTATAGGCTTGGGAGAAGGACCCAGCAATCCACTCCCAAAAAACAATCAGCCACTGAAAACCCTGTGAAGAGCAAAGAAGAACAATACTGTTTTGTCTGTTGTACACAGGGTCACTATGAGTCAGACACTGACTTGACAGCACCTAACAACAACATACACATTATATATGTATAGAATCTGTATATATTCTATTGGTTCTGTTCTTCAAGAAAGCTCTGAGACAATGAATGAGTATACAAGGAGTTGATATCTTTAAATATACAAAGTGCTTATATATAAAGGCTACCATGAGGCAATTCACAACAAAAATATGTGTTGAATACCATTAAAGTATGTTCAACCCCATCAATACTCAAATATGAATATAAGCACAGAATATATTAATATTATACGCTCAGTTTATGTAAGAAAATTTAAACACACATATGCACATAAAAGACAGTCTGGAAGACTACATGAAAATGTGATCAGTGGCTATTCTCCAGTGGACTACAGGCCTTTATCGTCTTCCTAATAATTCTCTATATTTTCTAGTTTTTTCAAGAACCATATGATACTTTTAGATTCAGAAAAAGAAAAGTTTTAAAAGGCTAAAGATGTGATTAAAACATACAAAGGAGCAAGGCACAGTGGCACACACCTATAATCCCAGTGACTTGGGAGGCGGAGGCAGGAGGATCACAAATTCGAGGTCAGAGGCAGCCTATGTAAGGTAAGGAGACCCTGTCTCAAGATTAAAAAAAAACAAAAACAGAAACAAAACCAGAAATGCCGGAGTTGCAGCTCAGTGGTTATATACATGAGGGCCTAGGTTCAGCCTCCCAATACCGGGGGAAAAAAAAACATATAAAGGAGACTCTTAAAGATGCTTAGAATTAATGAACTTACTCATCATCCTGGAAGCTAAGCTGTAACCTTTCTCTTGGTTCAGAGTCACTCTGGCAACTGGGAGATGAGTCGGATGGAACTGAAAACCTCCCTTCTACCAAGTAAGATGCCTGGACATCAGGATACCTAGATAAAATTGTAAAGAATAATGTAAAATTAAAATTCACCATGACATAGGGCTACATCACAGTAAAACCAACTGCCAGGGAATAAACACGAATAGGAGCCAAGTACTCAAAATAATCATCCTCTGTGCAAAGCACTAGAAACCTGTGGACCAGCAATGAGGTATTTATCTGTATCACCAATGAAGTCACAGAAATTCTAAAGCTAAAAGAGCTTTTTGGGAGTTTATCCAACCCCTTTGTCCCAAAGATAAAGATGAGGCTCCTTGCCAAATGGGTGGGTTGTGGGGAGATGGAGAAGTGGAGACATCTAAGCACAGGTGACCTTCATACCCAGGCAATCATTTGTAGACCATACACATCGCATTTGGAGCAACATAAATAAAACATATTTAGCCACATGTCTATCTGGTTATAAAGCTGGAATAAGAAAGGTTAAGAAAATAAAAGCTGGTTTTGTTCCTAAGAAAGAGAAACCTGACCTGAGGAACTGAAAGTTATTAAATGACAAGCTAAGTTACTTTAGAAGATTACATCAGAGTAAAGGTGAGAAGGAAAGGTAACTACACAGCTCAGTAAAGCATGAACCTGGCAGAAATGAAATGAAAAGGGGAACCCCCTCACATCGGTAAGCATACCCAACAACCCCAAGCCACAGCCAGAGGTGACTGTTAGGAGACAGTTGATATACATGTACCTCTTTTCAGAGTTTTGCTGCCATATTCTTCAACATGGAATAAGAAACAAAACTAGTGAGTTGAGAGACAGAGAACAGAATGACAGTTTCATATACAGATGCAGGAGAGGAAGACATAAACCCAAGTGCTGATGATTCCCAGTCCCGTCTCTGCTGTCTATCAGTATGTTATAGGTTTTATAGACTGGAGAAAAAAACACCTATTTAAATAAGTCTTACCTGTTATCAGCGGAGGATCTATTCCTAACAAGTGTGGAAACGGCAACAGGCAAGCCAAGATTTGAAGAAAGAGTGATATTTTCTAAAATCCCACTATTACCAAGTAATGAATTTGTTAAAAAGCTTGGAAATGACTCTTCTGCTATACCGCGGAAATCTTCCATCTCACTGTAACAACAGAAGTATTTTTATAAATCAAATATTACTGTAAGAGTAATATTATAGTAATATTACTTTCAAATGACTAAAAGTACAAGTCTAATAAACCTTGGAACACCAAAAACCACAATTAACAATTTTTTTTTTGCAACATCAAGAGGCAATATTACTAGCAGATATTGTGAGGTAAAATAAATCTCAGAATACCTTGCTATCTTGTAGTTGAGAAGACAGACATCAAACATAATACTTTCATCATCAACCCAGTAGTGAAATACAACAGTTTAATTTACCTTTGGTCTAGTGTAACAAGGACTATGAATCACAACAAACTAACCTAAGAAAGAAAGACAGCATGACACTGGCGGCATATACAGATGATCACAGGGTATGTTTAAAAATTTGACAGTTATTTAGTCACTCTTAACATGGAACAGAAAAAAATCCTGCCCCTAGTATCAGAGACCACTGTTTTGGTTTTGTTTGGGTTTGGGGGCTACAGATTGAACCTGGGTCCTCCAGCATGCTAAGCATGTGCTCTTCTACTGCGGCACACCCAGAACCAGAGATTACTGTTAGAATGAATATTCAGTTTAAGAAGTAAGTCCCTTCAAAAAAAGTTGTCAGTTAAATAAAGTACAGCTGGCACATGAACATGGTGAAAGTGGCAGAAGTAGTACACAAATGACTCAGTCTGGAAAACACCAGGACAAAATCTGTGCCATCGAAAAGAAGTTATAAATTCATATTGGCTCTTGGTTCCACCTGAACCTGATCACAGTACTCTGAAAATGTTCCTCCATCTCAAAAATCTTAAAGGGTGTCTATCAGGTAAATACTGTGTGGAATTCAGTAAAGAAAACAATGAGGGCCAGGACAAAAAGAAAAATCAGAAAAAGCTCTAAAAATGAGGACATTGGTACTATGCCCTGAAGAATAAGAAAAACTTCACAGGTATGGGACAATGGTTTTTTTGGGTTTTTTTTGTTTTGTTTTGTTTTTTGTAGAATGACAAATAAATATGACCAAAGAAGGAAGCAAATTAAAATTCATTGCTATCTACTACCATAACTCATTAAATCCACAGAAAACCTATGGTGTATGTGTTATCCCAACTTTAAGGAAAGTAAACTAGCTAATTTTTCCAAATTTGTACCATTGGTAAGATTCAAATCCAGATCTGATTTTAGAAACACCTTTAAGTGCTACGCTTGTAGTTGTTAGGTACCGCTGAGTCAGGTCCAACTCAAAGCAACCCTATGTACAACAGGACAAAACTGTAGTGGCAACAGTAAATAATCCTATGTATTTGGGCAAAAGGTGAACAAAATCACATGGTAAATGAAACTGGAACAACAGAATGAAGCCAGATGCTGAAGGCTTAGATAGTCCATTAGAAAATCTGTATTAAATCCTGCAACTGTTAAAAGGATGCATACACTCAACCTACAGCAGAGGAGTGGGGACACTGGCAAGAACAAAGAGTTGTACTAGGATCACTGCCAAATGGATTAAAGCATAGATCTCCAGTAGTACAGACTACTAAACAGAAGGTTTGTTGTTAGGCCATCTAGTCAAGTCCAACTCATAGCGACCCAGTGTACAACAGGACAAAACACTCCAGGACACAGTGCCATGCCTGGCACTATGTCAGTGCTTCTCTGCTATTCACAGGGTTTTCAATGGCTGATTGTTTTGAGAGTTAGCTGTCAGGTCCTTCCCCATTTTGTGGTGCTGGGGATTAAATCTAGGGCCACAGTGAGCTCAGAGCAGCACTCTACCAACTGAGCTAAACCACAGCCCTCTTAAGAAGACTTGGAGTCATTGTTAGGTGCCATCAAGTCATGTCCAACTCACAGCGACCCTCACTGGGTTTTCAATGAATGATTATTTTGGGATTGCCTCGGGAATGGCTTGCCACGTCCTTCTCCCATTTTTGCGGTGCTGGGAATCGAACCCAGGATCTCAGATGAGACTGCAGAGCAGCGCTCTACAAATTGAGCTAAATCCCAGCCCATTAAGAAGACTAAGGAGCTATAAAAACTTACTTGGCTATTAAGTGTCCATGCTCCTGTCTGAAGCCCTCCTCTCCCCTCCAAAGTTGGTTCCAACCCCTCACCATGATTACCACACTCACTCTTGCAAGCAATCCCTCCTGAACACCAAGTCTCCTCCGTAGTCCTTCCCAGTGTGCATGCTGCTGGGCCTTTCCAAAAGGATTTCCTCTATCTATTCCACTCCTGGCCTCCTTGGCTGCCACCACAGCCCTCTGTGCTCCCTTCCCCACACTGTCCCAGCAGGAATTGCAGCCAACATCCAGTCCCACTCCTGCCCTCTCCTTAATGAAACCCAATCGGGCTTTCGTCCCACGCCCCACACCACATGCAATGCCTGCCACCCTCACAACTCTCCCTGTTGCCAAATTCTGTAATATACAGTCAATTTGTAGTCCTCCTAGTCTGCAACCTAACAGTATATTCAGATGACCAGTCTTTCCATGGGGAGACACTTTGCTTGGTTTCCAAGACGCAGCTGCTGCCTTTCCTTCTACTTATTGCCTGGGCCTCCACACAGACAGAGGGCTCAGTCCTCCATCTCCTCCACCTACAACAGCCTCTGGGTATCTGCCCTCAGTGTCAAAACTTTAAATAGAACATGAAATTTACATTTCCAGCCTAAGCCTCTCTCCTGAAGCCCAGGCATTTCCACTTAGAAACCTAATAGGCAACATGAATCCTGATTCTACCTCCTTCTCACTCCCTCAAGAAAAGCCTGCTCTTCGGTCTTCCCCAACAAGAGAAAATGGCAACTCTAATCCCCAGCTGGGGCTGGGGCTGGGGCTTGGGTTTAGCTCGGTTGGGAGAGTGCTGTTCTGCACTCCCTGACACCCCAGGTTCGAACCTCAGCACCACAAAAACAGGAGAAGGACCTGGCAACCCACTCTTGAAACAATCAGCCACTGAAAACCCTATGAGCAACAGAGAAGACTGACACAGTGCCGGAAACGGCACTGTGCCAGGTAGTGTTTCCTTCTGGTGTACACAGGATCACTATGAGTCAGACCCGACTCGACAGCACCTTAACAACAACAACAATCCCCAGCTGATTGTGCCAAAAACCTTAGTCATCACTGAGTCCTCTGACAACCTTCTCACCTACTTTATGCCACCCCTCACTCAATCCAATCGCTGTAATTTAAAAATACATCTTGAACTTTGCCATTGCGCAGGACTCCCGCTGCCAAGGACCACCTCCTGCCTGGACACTCACTATCCCCAAGACTCCACTCTCCCCTCCCTGTCTGTTCTCTACACAGGGGGTTTACTACTACAAAGTAGCTCATAAACCATCATGCCATGGCTCCACCAGCTCCCCATCATTCAGAGTAAAGAGCCATCCTGATGGCCAACAGGACCTTCTGTACTGCTCTCCTCCTTGCTCACTCCATCCCAACCATGCTATCATCCCCACTGTCCCTGAAGCATGCTAGGCTGACTCCCCCCAAGGCCTCTGCCCAGACCCAGATGCTCCAGTACCCACTCATCTTGCCCTCTACCTCCCTCGAGTCTTTGAACAAATGCTCACTACAGAGCTGCACAACCAAGCTCCCTGTCCTGATTTTTTGTTTCTACAGTACTGACTACCACTTGGCATCTACATCCCTCACCTCTCCTCATTTTCCTCCCCACATTAGAAGGTAAGCTCCACAAGAGTAGGAACCCTGCCCATTTGGCTCCCTACTGTGTTCCCACACACAATAGTACTGGCACAGAGGAGACCCTCAACACATCTACTGAACTCGTGAGTAAACATTTTCAAATTATACCAACACACAGCAAATTCATCACCAACTGTAAGTCAATAAGCACCCTTGTCTCAGATCATGCCCAGCATTCCTTTTTTTGTTTTTCCCCCCTTTTCTTTTTTTGGAGCTAAGGTCTTTTGTGTGTGTGTGTGTGTGTGTGTGTGTGTGTGTGTAGTACTGGGAGTTGAACCCAGGGCCTTGCATTTGCATGCTCTCCAAGTGCTGGACCACTGAGCTGCACCCCCAGTATTTTTTTGTACTTTTTGAGACAGGGTCTCAGTAAATTACGCAGATTGCCTCTGGTCTCAAACTTGCAATCCTCCCGCCTCCACCTCCTGAGCTGCTAGGATTACGGGCGTGCGCCACCGTGCCTGGCCATGGAGCTAAGGTCTTACTCTGTAGCCCAAGCTGGCCTGAAACTCACAATCCTGCTGCTTCAGCTTCCCAGTGCTTAGATTACAGATGTGTGTGACCACATCTAACTTCTTCAATATTCCTATTCACACTTGATTTCTATAAACAATGTTCAAAGTCCTCCCATATCAGAATGGAGAGAAGGCAGAAAACAATCTGCCTGACCTCTCCATATTCTGGGACCACCTTCTTGCCTTCCCTTCACAGCCAAGTGTCCAGGAGAACATCACAGTCACTATTTCTGTCTCTTCTCACATCCTACACCAGCTCCTCACATGTAAGTATTACCAGAGAGTCTGACTTCAGACTTTACAGTTTCCACCTTACACACTAGAGGGCTCAAACTCAAATGCCTCAGGTACAAGTACTATCATAAAACAGGACTGCAGGGCCACCTGTAAATTATAGGTCCAATCTGAAGCGAATTAAGTCCAGTTCGAACACTGCTGCCAAACAAAGCACATCCACCGGTCTAGCGATTCCTGAGGGCAAAATGTATGTCTAAAACATGGCCTGAAACATTCTACATCTGTTTCCTCTACTATCACTCCACTCTACCGAGAAGCTGCTAACCAGTCTCCTTGGTTCTCTTCCTACCACCCTACAACTACCTAATCTGGCATCAGCAGCCAAAGGGCCATACACAAAAATCCTACTAATACCTTCATGGGCCCCTACCTACTCTCTCACCTTGTCTCTCACCCCTCAGGCTCACTCACCACATACTGGATTTTCTGTTCCTCTTAGCACTCCCAAGCCTATGCCTACCACAGGGCCTAAAATATTTGTCTCCCAGATCTTCGCAAATTGAGCTTCATCCCGACTTTCCCAACTTAAATGTCACTTTCTAAGAGAGACTATTCCTTATCATTAAGCCAAATGTAGCCACACAGTCTCTTATATCCATTCTAATTTCTTCCAGCACTCATCACTTATTTTTGCATTTGTCTGTCCTCTTCCACTGAAACAACTGCATCCTAGGAGGAGACGCCTGATCTATTCAACCACCACTATTTCCAAGCACCTAGAACAACACTTGGCACATAATAGGTACTTAATAAATATTTATGAAATGAAAGAGAGATGGACATTATCAGTGGATGATCTCATCTTGGACTGTAAACAAGAAGGTCATTTGCTTAAGGAAATGGCTATCTTGTTCACCAATATATTTCTAGTATTTGATATGGAGCTGGGAGTATGAGTTGGAAAAAAAATGAGTTGAAAGAAATGATCTATAACTCCTCTAGCTAGCTTGCTGTATTTAGTGTATACTCTACTGTCAAGTTATACTCTAAGTGTTTTACATACATTTTTCAAATCCTTTCATCAAATTTGCAAAATAGCCATTATCCCTATTACTGAGGAAACTGGGGCTAAGAGGGAACCAAGAGACTTTTCCAAGCCACAGTGCAAGTTCAAACGGGGGATTCCCATCAGTCAAGTCTGGCCCCAGAGTATTCTTTCCTCTGCATCAATGCTACCTCCTTAATCATCAAATCACCTCTGGCCAATATCCCTTTCATGAGTTCTAGATCTGTATTTCCAAATGGCTCTTTAACAACTACTTTAGCCCCTCATGCCTCTCAAGTGGTGCAAAGTCAACAAATATAAAGCCAAATGTGCCAGGGATAGTGGCACACACCTGTAATGCCAGCACCTGAGAGACTGAGGCAGATCAACTCAGGTTTGAGGACAGCCTGGGCAACAGAGTGAATTTCACGCCAACCTGGGCTACACACCAAGACCTTGTCTCAAAACAACAACAACAAAAAGCCTAATGTGTTGCTTTTCCTCTGCCCATGCTGCTGTTATATTTAGTCTAAACCAGGTCATCCTTATTGGTTAGCTCTGAAAGCTGGTCACCTAGGATCATTCTGCTTTCCCCTGCTCTCTCCATCAGTTACCCATTTCTGATGATTCTAACTTCAAATATAACTCTGGAGCTGACAGCCACTGCTATATTTCTAATGCCTGCTGCTCATCATATTTTAATGTAAACTATTGTACACCTCTCCCAAACAGTCTGTCCAAGTCTAGCCCTGTAATCACTAAGGTCTTTGTTCATTTATAGACATAGAAACCCCATTAAAATATACACTGAACTCTTCAAAAGTTATTCCTTTTTAAATGGGTCAGATCCAAAGAACATTGAGATATTACTCTAAGATCATTCATGTAACAATGACTTTCAAATACAAACCACAAAGGACATTCTATGTGGCACAGGAAGAATGCAAATATAAATAAGGCAGCATCATCAGGGAGCTAATAACTGCTATCACAGGATACATGGTGTTAAATGCTTCAATAGATATTTGCTCTGGGTGCAACGGTAATACAATGTATTAGAAAATTCCTCAAGATGTAACCTGGTACTTCATCTCTCATACTAAACTACCTATGCACAAACCACATTCAAAAAGCTTTCCCAGAACAGAAAATTCCCTAATTTCCCTCAGTACTATATTATATACCCTTCCTTCACCATCTAAAGTGAAAATAATATAATGTTATATTGAGTCAAGTAGCCATCTTTGTCATTTCTCTTGGAATTCCCTTAAAGTTGTTGTTGTTAGGTACCATGGAATCAGGTGCAACTCAAAGCAACCCTATGTACAACAGAACGAAATGCTACCTGGCACTGTACCATACACACGATCTTTTTTATGTCTGAACTCATTATTGTAGCCACTGTGTTTCTTATTTTGACTCATGCCACATCAACAAATGGAGGTCCCGAGGGCTTTACTCCATTCCCTTCATTAAGGTTGACTCTACTTTGAGGAGGCAACTTATCCCCAGTTGGTTCTTAAATGCCTTCTAGTCTGGCTGGGGGTGGGGGGCCATTTTCCAGCACTATATTTGACAGTGCTTCTCTGCTCTTTGTAGGGTTTTCAATGGCTAACTGTTTCAAGAGTAGGCTGCTGGGTCCTTCTTCCTAGTCTCTTAGTCTGGAAGCTCAGCTGAAACCCACCCATCATGAATGGCCCTAATGGTATCTGAAATGCTGGTGGCATATCTTTCAGCATCACAGCAATACATAAGCCCCCACAGCTGGACAGGCTTACCAACAACATGGGGTTTCCCTTAAAGTGTTGTTGTTGTTAGGTGCAGTGGAGTCTATCAAGACTCCTAACAATCCTTCTAAGGGTTTTCAAAGGCTCATTGTTTCAGGATTGTTTTCAGGAGTGGACTGCCACATCCTTCTCCCATTTTTGTGATGCTGGGGATTGAACTTGGGTCCTCAGAGAGTGCAGAGCAAATGCTCTACCTACTGAGCTAAACCCCAGCCCTCCCTTAAAGTATGCTGTTAGGTGCCATCGAGTTGGTGTTCGACTCAGCAACCCTATGTACAACAGACAAAACACTATTGTCAGTGCTTCTCTGCTCTTCATAGGGTTTTCAATGGAGGATTGATTTTTGGGAGTGCGTTGCTGGGTCCTTCTCCCAAGCCTACAGTATCTGTAGGTGTTCCCAGGAGGTCTCCCATCCAAGTACTAACCAGGACCGATCCTGCTTAGCTTCTGAAATCTGACGGCCTCAGATACCAGGGTGCTGCGGTTGCAGGCTTCCCTTAAAGTAGTGACCTCAATTTCCATATATTAGTTTACGTGTATTTAATTACTTTAGCAACATTTCTGGGTACATAAAAGGTTATTTCCTATAGTCATTTACTGTAGGTGTATATGCACAATCAGGGACTGGGGTTTAGCTCAGTTGGCAGCTCTGTACTCTCTGAGGCCCTGAGTTCAATCCCCAGCACCACAAAAATGGGAGGACGTGGCAATCCACTCCTGAAGCAATTTCAAAACAATCAGCTATCGAAAACCCTATGAATAGCAAACAAGCACTGACATAGTGCCAGGGTGGCACAGTGTCGGGGGGATGTTTTCTTCTGTTGTAAACAGGGTCACTATGAGTCAGATGTAACTCCAGGACACCTACCAAGAACAACGTACAATTAGACATTTAAAAGTACATGCTGTGGGGCTGGGGATACAGCTCAGCAGTACAATGCTTGCCCAGCATGTGCAAGGGCCTGGGTACCACCTCCGGCACCAAAAAATTTTAAACTACATCCTTTGGAACCCAAACCTTAGTCAAATTTGCCAACACATTATTTTCTCTTAGCATTTCAAGATATATGTAGTAATAAGTAGTAATTAAGTAGTAATTTGGTATACCACTTTTCAGAGCTTACCATAAACTTTGCTCACAAAACTGAAATCTGGAGAAAAAGTTGATTTGGGAGCACCAAAAACGCCAGTAGAATGACCTCAAAATGGCAACCGCAAATGGAAATACTGTCATATAAACAGCTGTCCTCCAAACGACTATGTCGGAAGGAACCTCATATTTTACTAAACGAAGTCTGAAATTAAGAACAAAGCAATATTAAAAATTCTTATCTCACGTTCTTTTCTCAAGGAAATCACAGAAAGACACACATTAAGAATAAACGTGGCCTTAGTCCAGCAGAAACCAAATGAAGAGGAAGGGTGACACCAACAGAGACCTCGGGGTTAGGCTGACAAAAACGTACTTCCTGGGTCAAAGTTTTAGACAAAAAGAACTAAGGACCGCCCACCAGAAGAACCCGAAAGAAACGCCACCAGTCGGGAAAGCAGCTCTACGGCACAGGGCAGAGAGAGGGAAGAAGGCCGCGAACTCCGACACACCAGCGTGCAATGAGCCTCGCGAGCCGCTTACAGCCCGGAGCCTGCGGGCTCGGAAACTTGGCCACAGCTGTCCAGCCCGGAGCCCGCGCCGCCGCCAGTCCAACTGTCACCGCTCCGCTGGCCCAGAAGCCGCAACGCGGGCCCAAGCTAGAGCCGTCGCCGCCGCCTCACCGAACCCACTACTTGGCCGCGGGAGCGAAGCGCAAATTCCACGGACGACAGGGGCAGCCGGCGCCGCTGCAAGCGCGCGTGCGCATGCCGCCCGTACCCGGACCCGCGGCGCCCAAGCCGGCCGTACTGCGCGCTCCTAGGATTTACGTCCGTTCGCGCCACCAAGCGGAGGGCGGAGCCTCAGAGGAAACCTTGGATTGGACGAGGCAAAGGGCCGGCGCGGGCCGGCGCCGGGGATTGGTCAGGAGGGCGCATCTTGGGGTTTGAAGCTGGGACGGGGAGCGCCCGCGAATCGGAGGAAAGAGCAGTTTTGCGCTGCTTGGGACCAGACTTCCATGGTGGCGCTAAATTGAAGGCACTGCCTCCGACGTGTTGGCCAGCCAATAACTTCTTGTTGGGTGCCTGGAGTCGTATCCGACTCATAGAGACCCTCAATATCTGTTTGGGGATTGCTTCCGGAGTGGACTGCCACATCCTTCTGTTTTTGTGGTGCTGGGGATCAAACCTGGGCCTCAGTGAGGAATGGCACTCTACCAACTAAGCTAAACCTCAACTCAGCTTATAACTAATGCCTGCCTTATTCAGTTTGGGGATCGCAAAGCAATGTGACACCCCCTCCTTGATGCCGCTTATCCACTTGTCTCCTTAAATTGCCACTTGTTCTTTTGTGGTACTTAGGATTGAACCAGGGCGTACACACACTAGGCAGGTCCTCACACCGAGCTACAGCCCCAGCCTGGTCGCTACCACTTTTACACCTTATTTTCACTCATTCCACGTTATCTAGCTTGGCCCTGGCCACCTTTTAAAGATCGGCCTCCTGTCAAACTCAGAGGTGTCTCTGCAAGTTCTCTTAATGATATTTTTTAAACTCCTCCAGACTTGGTATTCATAAAGTGCAATTACCTTTACTCTACCTTTGCCCACACTCAGTGAGCAAAATTGAATGGAAAAAATCTCAAACTGCTCTGAATCCTTTAAAAACATACATTAAAAAAACAAACAGGTAGACTTATGCACCTACCTTACTTATGAAGCAGAACCCTCATTGTTTTTTATAAACTCTGGAAATGCCTTCTCCCACTATGAGTTTTTGCGCTACCTGTTTCCTTCAGTCACTGAAAACTCTTGTGAATAGCAGAGAAGCATGACAATAGTGTTTCATCTGTTGTACACAGGGTTGCTAAGTCAGATACAGACTTGATGGCATCTAACAACCACCACCTATTTTCTCCATATTCCATGGGGTGCAGCACAGTATGCTGGATACAGTAAATGCCCAACAGTCACCACATTAAGGTGAATGCTCTCATCTCATTCTAACTCCAGTTAATTCCATAATCACTTGACACCTCCAAGACATGCATTATTAATTCTAAGCTAGATTCATGTGTTAGAGCCCTTGCTTTTATCCTACATAAATCTACAAGTCATTTAAGAAAAAGACCCCTGAGATTTGAAAAAGATTTCTTTTTACATCAGAATGCTAACTTTAGAGACAGAATATTTTCATCATTTAACACAACAAAATCCAAATATTCCTTGAATTACAATTTATAGGATATATTTTATCATCTTTTTATTCTCTGCATGTTAAGAAGCTCTGAGGATAAAGACACTATTAAGGAAAGGTGTCTTTGAACATTAGCACACACATGGTTATAAGAATTATGTCACCACTGGGTGCAGTGGCTCACACCTGTAATCCCAGCAGCTCAGGAGGTGGAGGCAGGAGGATCACAAGTTTGAGACCAGAGCCAGTCTGCGTAATTTAGCGAGACCCTGTCTCAAAAAGTAAAAAAATGGGCTGGGGTGCAGCTCAGTGGTCCAGCACTTGCAAAGCATGCAGGCGCGAAGCCCTGGGTTCAAC
>VMDO01020963.1:0-36338 GCA_007922755.1 Pedetes capensis
CTCCCTATCCAGGAGCAAGGGAGGTCTTTCCATTTTTCAGTGTCCTCTGCTATTTCTTTCTTTAAGGTTTTGAAATTTTCCTTGTAGAGATCTGAAGGGTCTTTGGTTAGATTGATTCCAAGGTATTTAATTTTCTGGTGGGCTATCATGAATGGTAGTTTTCCTGAAATTTCCTTCTCTTCCTGTTTGGAATTGGTGTGAAGAAAAGCTATTGATTTTTGCCTGTTAATTTTGTAGCCTGTGACTTTGCTGAAGGAGTTAATTAGATCCAGAAGTCTTGTGGTTGAGGTTTTGGGGTCTTTCAGGTACAAGATCATATCATCTGCAAATAAGGATAATTTGACCTCTTCCTTGCCAATCTGTATCCCTTTGATTTCTTTCTCTTGTCTGATTGCCTTGGCAAGAACTTCAATTACTATGTTAAATAGAATAGGAGAGAGAGGACATCCTTATCTTGTTCCAGATCTAAGAGGAAATGGTTTGAGTTTTTCTCCATTTAATATAATGTTGGCTGTAGGTTAGTCATAAATGGCTTTTATGAAATTAAGGTATTTCCCTGTTATACCTATCTTCTCCAGTGTTTTTATCATGAAAAGGTGTTGAACTTTATCAAAGGCCTTTTCAGCATCAATTGAGATAATTATGTGGTTTTTGTTTGCCAATTTCTTGATATGCTGAATTACATTAATTGATTTCCATATGTTAAATCAGCCTTGCATCTGTGGTATAAATCCCACTTGGTCGTGGTGGATAATATTTTTTATATGCTGCTGGATTCTGTTTGGCAGAATTTTATTAAATATTTTTACATCTAGATTCATAAGGGAGATGGGTCTGTAATTCTCTATCTTAGATGAATCTTTTCCTGGTTTAGGTATCAGGGTGATGGTAGCTTCATAGAATGAATTTGGGATTGTTCCCTCCTTTTCTATTTTTTGGAATAATTTGAGGAAGACAGGTATTATATCTTCTTTAAAAGTTTGGTAAAATTCTGCCGTGAATCCATCAGGACCTGGGCTCTTTTTGTTGGGAGACTTTTAATTACCTTTTCTATTTCTGTATATGTAATGGGTTTGTTTAAGTCAGTTATGTCTTCTGGGGTTAGCTTTGGTAGGTCATACGTGTTAATAAATTTGTCCATTTCACCTGCATTTTCATATTTTTGGGAATGCAGTCTCTCATAGTAATCCCTGACAATTTTCTGTATTTCGTTGGAGTCGGTGGGTATGGATCCGTTGTCTTTCATAATCCATACTATGTTGGATTTTTCCTTTTTCTTTTTGATGAGGTTAGCCAGAGGGGTGTCTATTTTATTAATCTTTTCAAAGAACCAGCTCTTAGTCTTATTAATTTTTTGAATTATCTCTTTGGATTCTAATTGAGATATTTCTCCCTTTATTTTTGTAATTTCCTTTTGGGTGTTCCTTTTAGGCTTGATTTTTTGTTGGTTTTCTAGTGTGTTAAGATGCATCATTAGGTCATTTATTTGGCTCTTCTTTATTTTATTGATGAAGGCACTTAATGCTATAAACTTCCCTCTTACAACTGCCTTTGCTGTATGCCATATGTTTTGGTATGATGTGTTTTCATCATCATTTGATTGTAGGGATTTTTTAAATTCCAATTTGATTTCATAAACAATCCATGGGTCATTCAGCAGTGTATTATTCAGTCTCCATGAGTTTGTAAAGTTTCTGGAATTATTCTTGCTCTTGAGCTCTAATTTTATCCCATTGTGATCTGATAAGGGACAGGAGATAATTTCTACTTTTTTGTATTTGTTGAGGGAGTTCTTATGGACTAGCATATGATGTATCATAGAAAACGTTCCATGTCGAGCTGAAAAGAATGTGTATTCCTCTTCATGTGGATGAAATATTCTGTATATATCTGTGAGATCCAACTGGTCTAGGGTGGAGATTAGATTTGATGTTTCTCTGTTGATTTTTCATTTTGTTGACCTTTCTCTTGATAAAAGTGGGGTATTGAAGTCTCCCATAATTATTAATTCTGGTCCAATAAAGTTCTTTATATTCCACAAAGTTTGTTTTATAAAGCTAGGTGCTTCTATGTTTGGGACATAAATATTAAGGAGCATTATTGATTCTTGATTGATTGTTCCTTGTATTAAAATGTAATGTCCTCCTTTGTCTCTTCTAATTAGTTTTGGAATGAAATTTAATCTATCTGAAATTAGTATTGCAACACCTGCTTTCTTTTGTTCCCCCCCTGCTAGGTATACATTTTTCCAGCCCTTAACTCTCAGTTTATTCAAGTCTTTGTGAGTTAGATGAGTTTCTTGAATACTACATATTGATGGTTTGTGTTTTTTCATCCAGTTAGCCAGTCTCTGTCTCTTAATTGGCGAGTTAAGACCATTTACATTAATAGTGATTATTGAGTAGCATTTATTGTTATATACCCAATCATTACCTGTTACTGATTTATGAATCATGTTTGTTTTGGTCCTTTCTTGGTTTGCACTCATTTCAGCTAACCAGTTCTTTGTTTTCCTTTACAGGGTTGTCTTAACTCTCCTGGATGTGGTAGTTGATTTACAATCCTCTCCAGTGCTGGTTTGGTGGTTGCATATTGTTTAAAAACATCAATGTCATTAAATGTCTTATACTCCTCACCTATTTTCAAAGATAATTTTGCTGGATATATTAGTCTTGGCTGGAGGTTGCTTTCTTTTTTTTAGGATTTGTCTCACCTGTGTCCATTCCTTTGTAGCTTTCAATGTTGATATGGAGAAGTCTGCAGTAATTTTAATAGGTTTTGCTTTATAAGTCATAATTTCTGTCTTGCTGCTTGCAGGATAGCTTCCCTGATCTCTAATAACAGCATGCGAGCAATGACGTGTCTTGAGGATGATCTACTTAAGTCGGCCTTCAAAGGAGTCCTGAATGTCTCAGTGGTGTATATATCCATTTCCTGTACTATCTTTGGGAAGTTTTCCTTGAGGATATCCTTTACTAGATCTTGAAGGCCTCCAGTGGATCTTTCTTCTCCTTCAGGGATGCCCTGAATTCTTAAGTTTCATTTTTTCATTCTATCTGAGTTCTCCTGGAAATCTTTTTTTAATACCTTTATCGTTGATTCCATTTCTGACTGTTTGTATTTAAGTTCATTTATGGCATCTTCAGAATCAGAAATCCTCAGCTCAGATTCATCCAATCTCGACAAAAAGGATTCTTTAGCCGAGTTCAATTCAGTTAACTTGGATTGAGTTTCAAGGAGAGTTGCTTGGTTTTTCCTTATCATTTCTAACTGGGATGATAGAACGGATTCCAAGTGAGATACCTTCTTTCCAAGGATTTCCAGGGTGCTTGTGGTATTCGTTTTAATTTCTCTTAGCATGTTTATAACCGTGACTCTAAATTCCGAATCAGAGATCTCTAAGAATTGAGAGTCCTTGGAGTTATTTGTTGGGGGGCTTTGCTCTGTGGGGCCTTCAGATCCATCCTGCCCCTTTGTGTTTTTTGAAGGTTTACTTTGTTTTCCCATAATATGTTCTGGGAAGTAAAATTCGTTTCTCCTGAGTGTGCAGAACTTCTCCCTCTGTTATTCCTTTGAGATTGTGTGGTGCTGAATCTCTGGTGCTTATTTGAGCTTATAAACTGGGTATATTCTCGGCTTTTTGGTCTGTGTGGTTCTCTCTTTAGTCCACCAGCCCAACTCCAAAGGGGCTAAGGGCTAGGGATGTGATAGATTTTGTTTCTCCTCTGTAGGGTGAGAAAGGGGGGGGGATCTGGTGACAGAAGAGGGGGAAAGAGGAGGTAGAGGACAGAGGCTAATAGAAATAACTGTCAAAATTAAAATTAAGGTTAAGACTTAAGGGTAAAATAGTTAATACAAAGACACATATATAGTTTCAGAAAAAGAGAAGGAAAATAGAAAGAGGGAAGGGAGTAAAACAAGAAAGGAAGAAAATAGAAATTAAAAAAAAAAAAGAAAAAAAATTCACGCATACATGCTCCCACCCACATATAAAATCGCTTGTAGTCAGGTGCAGTGGTGAACACCTGCAATCCAGGCGGCTTGGGGGGCAGAGGCAGGAGGACCGCAAGCCCGAGATCACAGGCAGCCTGCGCAACCCAGCGAGACCCTATCTCAAAAAGTAAAAAATATGGGCTGGGAGCGCAGCATGGCGGTCCAGCACCTACAAAGCAAGCAGGTGCAAGACCCTGGTTTCAAACCCCTGTACAAAACAACAAAAACAAACAAACAAAAAACATCCAAAAAACAAAAAACAAACAAAAAACAAAACCATGCATACACGCTCACACATATAAAAACACTTGTAGTCAGGTGCGGTGCTGCACACCTGCAATCCCAGCGGCTTGTGGGGGTGGAGGCAGGATGACCACAAGGCCGAGATCAGACGCAGTTTGCACAACCCAGCAAGCCCCTGTCTCATAAAGTAAAAAATATGGGCTGGGGGTACAGCATGGCAGTCCAGCACCTATAAAGCAAGCAGGCGCAAGACCCTGGATTCAAATCCCCATACAAAAATAAAAAGAAAAAAGAAAAGAAAAGAAAGAAAAGAAAAAAACCCTTGTATGTTTTTGAAGGTGGAATCCGCAATGTGGACACCCAGTTCCACCGGGTGAAGTTGATACTGCAGGAAGCAGTGCTCCCTCCAGAACTCAGGCTGGCAGTGTTTTCACACAATCTTCAGGAGCAGTCTGTCTTAGTCTATAGAGATTTTGCCGATTACGTAGAAAATGGCAGATTGCCCCACAATGTCCTGGGTTTAAGTAGGACACTGGATGCCCAAAGAGATGGTTCCATGAAATATTCTGTGTCTATTGTATTGTTTGAGAGGCAGTGGAACCTGTGGGGTCCTCCCTGGAGTTCTCCCTGTCCCACATAGTTCGGGCACCAATTCCCCAAATCAGAGATTTCAGGCCCAAAGCCTATAGCATGGAGGGAATATGGCTGCTATCGTGGATTTTTTTTATTGCAGGGCTTTCCGCCCACTTGGGAGACCACTTGGGAGGACCAAATCCTCTTGTGGGTGGGATGATATTCAAGCCCCCTGGAGAGAATCTGTAGCAGGTCTGTCCATGCACAGCGATTGCACTCGAAACTGCTCTTATTGTGTCTAATTGTCCCACAAGGCTCTGCCAAAAAGGAGCACTCTGTCCGCGTGGGGCTCAGCCGCCTCCGCAGACCTCACGTTTCTCCACAGTGTAGTGGGATGACTTAGGGTCCCCTCTGGTGTGTCTGGGATCCAGGTGTATGTGTCCCCGTATGTCTGTGGAGATTGCGTCTGCACCACTGTCCTGCCACAACAGGAGGGAGGGAGCCGCGTTTCAACTCTGGATGCGTACTGCTGGCACCGGTTTCCCAGTTCCCTCCATGATTACTCCCCGCTATTTTCTCGCGTGAGGGACCTACAACAGCCCAGTGTCTCAGGCTGTGGGACGTATGCTGCTAAAGATGGCGATTCCATGTGCCACCTCAAACTGACTCACCTGAAACTTGTAGTTGGTGTCCCGGGGATAGGGTGAAAGTGTGATGTCAAGGTTTCACTCCGTGTTGGGTCTGACTCCCATGGGTGTGTGTGCGAAGTCCCCTCCAAGTTTCCGGGATTCTATCCCACCATCTGTGTGATGGTGAAATGGCGGAATGGCAGTCTCGCTACTGACCTCTGTGTAGCTCCTCCGAAGCCAAATACTTGATTTCAGTGTTCATCCAGTTTCATCCTCTATCTCCCAATCTAAACTATCACTGTTTCTATCTATTCAATGTGAGTTCTAAACCCCAAATCGAGGCTTCCCTTTACTCTGGGACAGAAGGTGCGTGTTATCTGTCCGCCATCTTGCCAGAAGTCCCCGGTTTGCCTCATTTCTGACAGACAGCACTACACTAAGAAAATTGTAGATTCCAAAAATATTGAGCCCATAAAGTGTCCCACAAACTTGGGAGTGGTACTCAAGACCAGATTCTATGTACCTAAAAGTGGTAGCAATCTTCTTAGGTTTGGAGATCTAATGAAGCAGGGAGATCCAAGCCTCTCCATCCTTAGGTCCAAATATTGGGTAATTTGATACTCTAATACAACAAATAGAATTTACCCAAATCCTTTCCTTTTCTGTGCTTATCCCAAAGGCCTATGAATCCATGTTTAATGTGAAGGTCCTAAAGTTAGCCTAGTTAAAACTGGGAGATGGTGAAAGAGGGAACTCATCCCATCCATAGCCCCATATGTCTGCTGTTGAGCTCTTTATGAATTGAGCCAGCAAAAAGGGACATCTTATTTCTTATCCCAGACTGCTTTGGGGAATTCAGAGCTAGCAAGGGTGCAGCAGGAAAATGAATAACAAGAATGTATCTGTGGTTTCCTATGTGAGTGCTTCTGCCACATTATCCCATTTCTTATTTTATTTCACAGTTTTTCTCCTAATAAATTCTTGTAATAGGCCACATTTTTTCAGACTTTCAACAAATATTTGTTGATTACCAACTCAGTGCAAGGTACTATTCTAGGTTCTAGGGATACTACAGTGAATAAAACAGGAGAAGTGGAGCTGACGTCCTAGACACATACTTTAATGCTAAGTTATAAATCATGAGGATATGACATAGGATCGAGTTCTGCCAGCTGCCTTTTATTTATGATGTGTTGAGTTGACATTTGACTTGTAAGATATTTTATCTCCTCACAGAACTTCAGAATTTACTCTTTTGTTTTTATTATGCTTATGACTTCCTCTAGAAAAGAAAGTACGTATGATGGGGTGGGAGGGAGGCAACAGGTCATAGTGTGTTTTGTCTTCTTATTTTCTCTTTTTAGTCTGCATTGAACATGTAATTTTCTCCCACAGGAAACTGAGGCAGGGAAAAATGCTTTCTTAGCTAATTGGAAGTGACTTTACTGCTACAATTACAGTGGTTTACAGAATAAATTTAAATTAAAATATGCATTCTTACTCTGAAAGAGTAAGCACTTTGGCACTCAACTCTAGGCACTACCACATAGAAAAGAATTATGTAAAAATACATTGCTATTTTTTAAAAAAACTGTTTAGTAGCATTGAATTTATGGAGGATTATATAGCAATCCTTTGTTAGCTTCCATCCCCCGATGTTAATGTTTTATATTGAGGGTCAGCAATTTATGATGAAGAGAGTGTCCAGCTGTATGGAGCCAATATACACTTCTCTCTCCCTGACAGGGCCCTATTTCACTTTAATAAGAGCTACAGGCATCACTACATTTCTGCTTGAGGGAACTCCCATAGTACACATCCCTGCCTGACCATCATAGGACCCTTTTTGTCTCCATATCCAAGATGAAAGAGGAGTGGAACCTATGTCATCACTGTTAGTATTAATCAGCTCTCTTTTACTATTCTTGTTTTTCCTATTCTCTAAAGAAAATCCATATTATTGTCTGATTTATTAATTTTCCTACAACCAGAGAGCCATTTTGGTTTATTAAGGAGTGAGGAATTTCCTCTTAATTTACTTAGGTTTCTTTTCATAAAGAGGGGATTTATTTTTAATTTAATTTTTTTATCCTTTTTGATTTTTTTGAGACAAGGTCTTACCAGGCTGTCCTGAAACTCACTGTGTAGCCTAAACTGGCCTCAAACTCATAATCCTCCTTCCTCAGCCTCCTGAGTGTGGGGATTATAGGCATGTGCCAGCACAACCAGCTAGAAGTTGTTTCTTTTGATGCATTATAACTTTTATGATTCCATCTGAAGAGAAAGTCAAACATCATGTGTGGCACTTCATCTGATTGGACTTTTTCTATCAACAAGAACTTCAGTTGCTGAATAATGTTAAACATCTTTGATATGTACCTGCATTTTTACACTAATATTGCAATATGTTTTTCAGGTTTTCAATTCAAAAACAGCTGAACTACTTAGTCATCATCAAGTGGAAATAAAACAGGAATTCCCAAGAGAAGGGTATGTTTCTCAATTTAATACACAAAAACATGTCATGTTTATTGATTCATCTTACCCCATGTGCCCTGTGGATTTGTAAATAAACTTGGCCAGATACCCCCCTGAGAAGATTTGAAGGATTGGGATTGGTCAAAGAAAGAAGAAATAACTTAGTAGTTCAGCAAAAACATATGAGTAATTGGTGGCTTAGGAATTCAGTGACAGAAAAGAGAAGGATAATAAAGTTGTTGTTGTTGTTGTTGTTGTTAGGTGCCATTGAGTCGTATCCGACTCATAGCTACTCTCATAGGGTTTTCAATGGCTGTTTCGGGATTGCCTCAGGAGTGGATTGTCATGTCCTTCTCCCATTTTTTCGGTGCTGGGAATCGATCTCAGGACCTCAGAGACTGCAGAGCAGCTAAATCCTAGCCCCAATAAAGCACTGAGCTAAATACTAGCCCCAATAAAGTAGTAAATGATTATTAAATAGCAGAAATTCTACATTAACTTTGAAGTCATTTTTTCCTGTGTCTACGTTGTTGTCAAATGCTGCTTCATTGAGTAAAAGTTTTCTGTTATTTGTAAGAAGGATGTATGTATGTGTGTATATATGTATATGTATGTGTGTATGTATGTGTATGTATGTATATGTATATGTGTGTATATGTGTGTGTGTGTGTATGTGTGTGTGTGTGTGTGTATTGTTTGTTTGTTTTTTTTGGTATTGGGGTGCTGAACCCAGGGCCTCGCACATTCTTTGCAAGCACTCTACCACTGAGCTGCATCCCAACTCCTCCTTTTTTGTTTTGTCTTGAGACAGGGTCTCACTAAGTTATACAGGCTGCCTATGGCCTTGAAGTTGCAATCCTCCTTCCTCTGACTCCTGAGTTGCTGGGATTACTAGCAGGTGCCACTGTGCCCATCTAGGATATCTATTTTTAAAAAATTGTTCAAACATCTTAACTAATACTAAAATCTTCCTTTTTTGGAATTGTGTTCATATGTAGTAATTGTAATTAAATAAGACTGAGCATATTATTTAAAATTTAATGTTTATGGCATAACTCTTGTAAAAGCTGTATGGTTCTTTCTTGTAAAGTAAATCATACATCTGCAGTATTCTACTCAGGAATTTATCCAAAAGAAATTAAAAGCATATGTCCACAGAAAGGGTTTCATATGAATGTTTATAGCCACTTTATTCATAATATCCCTAAACTGGAAACCACCCAAATGTTTATCATCAGTAGAATGGATAATGATAGAATGCTATGCAGTATTTTAAAAAACTGAGCTGATACAACATGAATAAATCTCTTTGGTATTATGAAATGGTGAAACAATTACAAACAAGTATATACTGTATGGCTCCATTTAACTGAAATTCAAAAATAGGCTAAACTAGGATAGTAGAAAACAGAAAAGTGATTGCCTGTAGAGTATGTGATTGACCTAAACAGGGCATGAAAGAGCTTTCTGGGATGAAGATATATTTTCTGTCTAGCCCTGGGTATTTGGATGGGTATATACATTTGTCAAAACTTAGCAAATTGTGTACCTTAGATCCATGTATTTCACTGTAAAGTTTACTGCAATTTAAGGAAAAGTGAAAAAATTGATGTGGTACCAAATTGTATCATTTCCTTTCCATGAAGTAAGTTCTATTTTTAAAAGATTTCCTTTGTTTAATAACAAAAGCTGTCAATATGTTAGTAGTATTAGAATTACTGTCCTCAGGCCTGGTCCCAGTGTACTTTGGAAATATGATAACTGGGTCCTGTAGTGACAAAAATTAGAAGTACATAGAAGGAAATTTCACCATATCTCTTCAATTTCTATGTTGAGCAAATAATTGGAGAAGCTGGATTTTATGAGGAAGAACACGGCATCAGGATTGGAGAAAGACTCATTAACAACCTGCGTAATGCAGATGACACAACTCTACTTGCTGAAAGTGAAGAGGATTTAAAACATTTACGGATGAAGATCAAAGATCATAGCCTTCAGTATGAGTTGGGACTGAACATCAATAAAACAAAATTCCTTACAATTGGGTTGGTATGCAACTTCACAATATATGGAGAAAAGATTGAGGTTGTCCAAGATTTTGCTTTGCTTGGCTCTATAATCAACACCCATGGAAGCAGCAGTCAAGAAATCAAAAGACACATTGCTCTGGGAAAAGCTGTGGCGAAAGATCTCTTTAGAGTATTGAAAAGTAAAGATGTCACATTGAAGATGAAGGTGCATCTGCCTCATGCCATGGTATTTTCAGTTGCATCATATGGTTGTGAAAGCTGGACATTGAACAACGGAGACAGGAGAAGAATTGATGCTTTTGAATTATGGTGCTGGAGGACTATTGAATATACCATGGACTGCCAAAAGAACCAACAGATCTATCCTAGAAAAAGTGCAACCAGAGTGCTCCTTGGAAGCAAGGATGGGTAGACTGCATCTTACATATTTTGGACATGTAGTCAGGAGAGACCAATCCCTGGAGAAAGACATCATGTTTGGTGGAGTGGCAGGTCAATGAAAAAAAGGAAAACCCTCCACCAGATGGATTGACGTAGTGTTTGTAACAATGGGCTTAAACATAAATAAAATCATATGCCTGGCACAGAATCAGGAAGTGTTTCGATCTGATGTACAAAGAGTCGCTATGAGTCGGACTTGACTGGATGGCACCTGACAACAACAACAGAAGGAAATTGGACTTTGAAAAGAATTTACAGACAGAACTCAAAGCTCAGGAAAGGAAACATTTAACCGAAAGTTCCATTGCTATTTGCAGATCTTCAAGTAGAATTAAAAAAAAAATTGTGTCATTTCTTCTTTTGGGCATCCTCAAATCACTGTTTATCCTAAACATTTCTTTCTTATTTATAATTAGCCTTTCATCCTTCTGAGGTATTGGTACCTTAACAAAATTGCAATGAGATTGGGTCTGAAAACATGAGTCAATCACTTGTCTACATGAAATAGTTAGTAGAAAGTTTTAATTTTTTCCCTAAGTTCTGACAAAACATTTTTTTTGAGATAGAGTCTCCCTATGTAGCCTAGGCTAGCCTCAAAATCAAGATCTTCCTGTCTCAGCCTCCTGACTGCTGGGATTACAGCAGTGTACCACCACACCTGGCTCTCACAAAACGTTTTGGGGAAAAAGCAGCAAAAGAGATTCACATATTTCTTTGACTTTTTCAAATACCTCTTGCTTCCTAAACATATGATTTATAAACATAGTAAATATATTCCCATCTACTTAGAAATAACAAGTGAAACATACTGATAGTTTATCATAATTCATCAAAGCCATAGAATATAAAGAATTGAAGAGCTAATTTATTTTTTATTGGACTTGAAAAAATAATTTAAAAATATGGAGAATATTTGCTGTTGGTGGCCTCTTATTAATAGTCTCCTTTAAAATGATTGATTACTGTAAGAAGATTTATAAAAATATAAGTGAAGTAGTCTTTAAGTTATTTCTTCAGAATTTGGGATATAGACATATTTTGCCTATCCTGATGTTCTTTCATTTATATACTCCACCCACACATGATAACATTTCTATATAAATAAGTTAACAATTGTACTGATTTCTAGGAGACTAACCAAATACATTCTTTTGTTCAAAGATGGGTAGAACAAGACCCAAAGGAAATTCTGCAGTCTGTCTATGAGTGTATAGAGAAAACGTGTGAGAAACTTGGACAGCTCAATATTGATATTTCCAACATAAAAGGTACTTTTAATAGAATATTTTACTCATGTGATATGACTCAATCAAATTCACTAATTTATTCTTTCAGCTCAGTGCCAGTCATTTCTTTGAAAACTTGAGGACACAACAATGAACAGGATGATTACATCCCTGTTCCCATGCACCTTTTACTTTGGTGATGGTGAGACAAACAATAAAAAGAGACAAATATAAGTTCATATCAGATACTAGTAAGTCCTATGTAGAAAATAAAAACTGGATGATATATAGGGTATGCCTAAAGGGGCTTAGTGTAGATTAGTTAAGTAGGGACTGCCTCTCTGAGGAGGTGACACTTTGGCTGAGATTTCAGAGTTCCAAAGTGGCCAGCCGTGCAACTATCTGGGGGAAGAGTGTTTGAAGAAAATGAAGCAGCATAGGCAAAGCCCCTGAGGAAATAATAAGCTGGGGTATTCCAGGGTCAGAAAGAAGGCCAGAATCGAACATGGTGGTAGACACCTATAATCTCAGCACTGGGAAGGCTGAGGCAGGGGGCATTGCAAGTTCAAGACCAGCCTGGGTTACATTGCAAATTCTAGGTCACCTTGGGCTAACATAGCGAGATCTTGTCTCTCAAAAAAGGAAGGAAGAAAGGAAAAGAAAGGAAAGGAGAAGGTAGGAATGGGGATAGTGACTCAACCAACAGTAGTGGCATGGAGGTGGGGAGAATGGGCTACCATTTGTTGATTGATTGGATGTTGGAATAGTAACAAGAGCAATCGAGGGAGGGGAATAAATGAATCAAAGCTGATGCTTGGGTTTTTGCTGGTGCTACTGGATAGACCAGAAAGCTTTTCACTGAGGAGAGAAAGCCTAGAGGAAGTAATAGATTGGAGAAGGGGTGTTTGAAATCCAAATACTTGACTTATAAAATTTCTCTGAAATGTTTGAAAGTAAATCCCTAGTTATTGTTGTTAGGTGCCATTGAGTCGGTGTCCAACTCATGCCAACCCTACATACAATAGGTGAAACAGTATTGTTACTACTCTAGTATTCATAGGGTTTTCAATGGCAGATTGTTTTTTTTGGGGGGAATGGGTTGCTGAGTCCTTCTCCCAAGCCTACAGCACATGGTATTCCCAGACAGTCTCCCATCCAAGAACTAGCCAGGCCCAACCCTGCTTAGCTTCCGAGAGCTGACAGAATCAGACACCACAGGGGTATGGCTTCAGGCTTAAATCCCTAGTAGTTTTAATAAATTATCCATCTACATTTACCTCTTCATCATTTAAACAGGGAGAAAAAAAACAGTTTAGCCATTCAGGATTGATAGAACAGTTTAAAGCGAACCCTAATATGGCAATTGCTTTCTCTTTATAGCTTATCCTTTTTTTTTTTTTTTTTTTTGGAGACAGGTTTTCTCTATGTAGTCCAGGCTGGCCTCAAATTTATAATCCTCCTGCCTCAACCGCCCACATGCTAGGATTACAGGTATGCACTACTGTACCTAATTAGTTTATGTTTCTCAAATTCACATTTAAGGCCACTGTTTTTCTTCCTTATATGGCTTGACTATAGATAGAGGGAACTATCTATTGGTGGAGGTACTTTGATTTATAACATATTGCCTCTGAGACTTCTCATTTCTCCTGAGATTTTCCCCTATTTGTATAAATAAAAATTTACCTTTTTTTTTTAAAAAGGACTACACACACACACACAAGACTACACATAGCACAATCATTCATTTAGGAAGTCCATGGAATGGAACACAGTCATGCATAGCTGAGTGGGAGAAACATCTCAATCCACTAATGACAAATAAATTGGAAATCATAGCAAAAATAAAATTTTTTGGTGGTACTGGGGGTTGAAACAAGGGTCTGGCATGTAATAGGCAAGTGTGCTGCCACTGCCCTGCATCCCTAGGCCCCCCTATTTCATATTTTATTTTTAGAGCTTATCTTTCTAAGTTGATCAAGCTGCCTCCTGCCTCAACCTTTCAAATTGCTGGGATTGCAAGCATGTGATGCAGCACTAGGCTAACCATGATTTCTATTATGTATTTTTAAAAGAAATAAACACCTAGGTACAAATTGTTATTTTATTAATAATTCTACTCCTGCTTCTAGGTGGAAGTGCTTCATGCTTTTTTTTAGAGTTGTAGTCCATAAATTTTAGAGGAGTTGTGCATCAAAGTGATTGTTATTGTTCATTTCTTTAAACTATTCTCACGGTCTAAATAGGGTAAACAAATAGACATTCAATAGGACAATATGTTGTCAAAATAATCAGTATCAAAGGTATACTAATCCACATGGCTTAAAGCCATATTTCCAGGGTAACTGACCACAGCATTGACATTGTTCTATCTTCCTTCTGGGTAAGGTCGGTTGCAACATGGCCTTCTGGACCCACTTGGGTGCCATTTATTCTCTGGTTTTTGTGCTGTATGTGAAGATGGGACACAACTCCTGCCCAAGTGGCTTGTCTTCTACTGGCCCTAACTAATCTATAAGAATTGAACATACAATCTGAGCATGATGGCTCATGCCTGTAATCCCAGCACTCAGGAGGCTGAGACAGGAGGATCATGAGTTTGAGGTCACCGTGGGTTATACAGTAAGTTTCAGCCCACACTGGGCTGCTTAGCAAGACCCTGTCTCAAAAGCAAAAACAAAACAAAATGGATTGAACACACAGCCTTCTTCTCTGTGTTCCTCTGTATTTGGCCAGTTTGAAACCCATATCTGAGTCAAAGTGACCTAGCACTTCTTTCTCTGCAACTACTACTCTATGATCAAGAATGAGAATGTCCCACAAGTTTCTCTATACCAGTCCAGTTGTGCCAAATTTCTCCCCTAATAATTTACTGAAGTGGCATGGCCATGAGTGAAGCTTTTGCTTTCCTATATAGATCTCTAGATCACAAACTATTAAAGCTAAAAAGGCTCTTCTATCACCTACACCAACTCCATTTAGCTGCAGTGGGAGAAGGGGACCCACAGCAGTTCATGTAGCTTGGTGGATAGCATTAAAGTACAGCTTCCCTAATTCCTAGATCAATGCTTTTTCTCTCTGACCTACACAGATGATAATCTTACAAAGCACTTCAGTTTGTATTTCCTGTGTGGCAAGTAAATTAGCTTTGCCAGCTAAAAAGCAATGTCATTTATAGTCTTACCTGATGATCATTAACAGAGTTCATCCTATCTGGTTATATTTCCCTATTTTTTCTTTAAAGACAGGGTCTGGCTGTGTAGCCCAGGCTGGCTTGGAATTTGCTCTGTAGCCCAAACTGGCCTTGAACTGCATCAATCCTCCTGCCTCTGTCCCAAGTGTTGGGATTACTTTTGTGCCCCACCACATCTGGCCTGTATGTGGTTATATTTCTTTCAAAAATTCCTAATTCATTAGTTTTATCTGTCATCTGCTGTCAAAAGTTTATTGATTTCAGGTCTTTATGAACAATGCCTCCAAAATTAAATTTTGCTTTCCAGTTGAACAGCACATTCTAGCACAAAGCAAGTGAATAGGCTGCTTCTTTCCTACTTAGAGAGTTAGGAAGCTCTGTTTGCCTGTCACACGATGTAAGGAATTGGAAAATACAAAGAATTACCATACCAATTACTCTCATTCATTCTTTTTCATGTAATGGGAGCAAAATGCAACATAAACTATTTCAAAGATGATGGCGTATGGTTCTCAGGTTCTCTTGTATCTAAAGCAGTTATGTCATTGATAGAGAAAAGAATACCCAATGTATCTTTTCCTTCACTACCTCAACCTACCTGACATTCACATATTTCTTTCACTTCATAGGCTCAAGCTTTTTAGGGCCTCTCCATAGTCTCAGAAAGGCACCTTTTTCTCCAAAATATCATTCTAACAATAAGCACATCTTGTTTGCAATTGTCAAGTACAAAACTCTATATGAAACTATATAAAGTTTTTGAATGCCTGAAAAGATTTATGCCTCTTTCCATTTGCGGGAAGCCAGAGAGCCTGCCTCTAAAGCTCTTATTAATTTTCTCTGTGTGTTTTTTAGGCTTTTTTTCCCAAAATGTGTTCCATTTATTAATTGATTGATTGATTGCAGTACCCAAAGATCTTGGGATCAAACCCTAGAATTTGTGTATGCTCGGCAAGTGCTCTGTGACTGAGCTAATCCTCTAGCCTCGTTTAATTTTTAAAAGGACTCGTGTCATGCATAATGCTACCAAGACAACAATTATTAATATATTGAATTATTTCCAAAGACTTTTTTTGTTTGTTTATGAGACAAGCTCTTTCTAAGTAACTCAGGCTTGTTTTGAACTTGCAATCCTACTGCCTCAGCCTCCTGAGTGCTGGGATTACAGGCATGTACCACCACACCTGGGTCAAAGGCTTTTTTTCTAAATATATTTTCTTAACTAGGATTATAACTTTTTGTTTGGCATTTTTAAAAACTTGATTTGTTCGAGATAGGATCTCTCTGTATAGCCTAGGATGACCTTGAACTCATAGTCCTCCTGCCTCATTTGCCAAAGTGTTGGGATTACAGGTGTTTGCCACTATACTCAGCTGATTATAATCTTTCAAAAGCAGTTTAAACAAAATTTGAATAGAGGTTTTGGCTATTAGCTTTTAAGTACTTTAATTTTGTTACTGACACTCAGTACAAAGAAAATCAAAAAGTAATATATAGGTACAGTATGAACCTACTAAATACAAGAGTGATACCCAAAACAATCAGCTCTTGAAAACCCTATGAGAGTTGCTATGAGTCAGACACAACTCAATGGCAACGAACAACAACAATGATTATGCTATCTGTAAGTAAAAGACAGTGAGGCAAGGGAATGTAACATTCATGTGCTTCTAAATGCTGCTGATGAAGTAGGATGGAGAACTATAAAACCTGAATGTGTTATTTTGAGAAAGGGAATTAAAATCAGGAGCCATTAAGAATGGCACATATGATGGGATTAATAGAAAAGTTTTCTTCAAAGGATATTACAGATTTTATGGTGAAATGAAAAGAGTTTCAAACATTGGCAAAGCTCAGAGGCATTGCATAAGACCTGTGTGCACTGGGGAGGAATGAGTAATAAAGATGTATTTGTGCTTGGAAGAGAATGGTGAGACGCTGTTTCACTGGACTTTGATTGTCTGCAAGAATTTTACTTGGCATGAAAGAATGGGATTAAGATAGAGGAGAAACAAGGAGTGGTCGGGGAGGAACTCATGACGAAAGAATCAGATGGAAATAGCTCTAGATTAGATTCTGAATACAAGTCAGAAGGAGCCAGTGAAGAAAGGTAGCATGACTGGCACGTGATTCAAGGATTGTGGCTAAGAGAACAACCAGCTGGTTTACAGGAAACTTAGAGAGGAGGAAATAGGAGACTTTCGTTGACCATAAATTCATTTTGCTACCACATTGTAAATTTTTTTCACTCAAAACAAATATCATTTTCACACTGTGCCAGTGTAGCAACCCACTACAGGGGTCCCACTGTTATACACCCATAGAACTTCTAGAGAATTTCTTTGTGTCCTGCTTAGCTCAGTCTTATTCTGTGCAACTGTTACTCCACTTCTCTCTCAATAATAATGGCAAAAAGACCAGCAGTAGTATATAGCATTTATTAAGTACTTGCTATGCACTAGGCATCTAATATACATTGACTCATCATTGTAAGGTGAGAACATTTATTCTCTCCATTTTACAGGAGACAAAACTACGAGATAAAACAAAATAGGAGATTCAAAATTGGAATTTGAACCCCAGGTGTCTGGCTTCAGAGCCTAAGTTCTAATGAATAGTTTCCCTTAACTTATTTTATTTTACTTTATATAATTAGTTAATTTTTTTTGAGACCAAGTCTCATTATATAGCCCAGACTAGACTCAAACTTTCAGTCCTCCTGCCTCCTGGGATTACAAGTGGGAGCCACCATGCCTGGCTTGATTCTACTTCTTCGTTCCCTTGTTTTATTATATAACCTCACCTGCCACTTCACAGAGAACGTAGAGGCTCTGTGACCTTAAATCTCCACTTCCTGTGCCTTTAGTGAATATGTGGCTCTCCTCTCTCCTGTCACTACACATCAGGATCACATCTTGTTGAGTCTCAGCCCCACCTTTCATTTCTCTATCTCTTTCTACAAGTATTTTTGTGTTCTAGTATTACAAATAAATAGCCTAGAATCTCTGCATTTCACCTTATTCCTCTCAATTTCTTTGGAGCATTAGTTCAGTTATCTTTGTACTGCTAGAAAAGGTGTTAAATGTAGTAAGTCAATGTGCATTAGATGAATAGTAGTAGAACAAGTTGACCAGCTCTGTGCTGGTCAAAGCATTGCTGGAGTATTGTGTTTTATTGTGGGTGTACAGTTTGAATGTATGGACAGATAGTTGCATATTCCTAGGAGCAGTGGTAAAGGGACTCTATACCATACCACATGGAAGCAGAAACAGTTGAAGAAAATTGGAAGACTCGAGGGACAAAGTAGCTGCTTCAAGTTTTTGGAAGGAGGATTAAACTTATTTTTATATTCCAAAGAGTATGGCTAAGATCTACACATGGAGGTGACAAGGAAAAAAATTTTTTTTGCAGTGTTGGGGATCTAACCCAGGGTCTCACACATACTAGGCAAGTGCTCAACCCCTAGCCCCAGGACTTTTTAAATACCAAAGTTGTTCAGTAGAGATTGGTCTGCTTTGAGAGATGTAGTGAATATCTTATCACTGTCAGAGCTGTTTGGGTGGTCACGTGACATGATTCTCAAGGAGATTTGAATAAAACGTATTCTTGATTATATGGTCTTTAAGATTTGTCCTAATCTTAAATTCTGGAAGAACTCAGTTCTTTATCCCAGTGCATTCTACCTGGGATGCACATTAGAATCACCTAGGGAGTTTTAGCAACCAATACCAACATTAAGATCCTACTCTAGCACAATTAAAATGGAATGTTTTGACCAGGGTTTGGGCATTGGTATTTTTAAAAGCTCCCTAGTTGATTCTAAAGTAAAGCCAAGCCTGAACACTTTTGATTTAGCAGAACCTAACTGATCTGAATAACATGGTATGGATTAATATTTTACTTATAATAATTCACAAATATAGCACCCAAATTACATGTGGGTCAGTAAAATGTAAGTGCCATTACATATTTCATTTATGCCTGATTCAAACTCTTATGTATTTTGACATTAAGATGTAGGAATAAAACTGAATTTCTTGTCAATGGTAACATATGTTTGCTCAGCATCAGGGATTTTGCCTGTAGCTATTTTCTTAGGTAAACACACACTTATGAGAAGGGAAATATCTTGTAATCGATAAATAAATGAAGTGATTGTTTTTCTGTTCAGAGTAATAAATTGGATATTGTAAACATGGAATGTTATTGCATTCCTTAAGGCAACCTGGGAGACTTTCCTTTGGATATTGATCTGCGTACATGCCATTGTGCACTGGTAGTTAAGTGCGAGGAATATGTAGAAATAAAAGAAAAACTTCACATTGCGTGTTCTCTTTTCCTAGGACCGCTCAGAAAAATAAGCTAAATACCACCATAAATGTCCCACATTTTTTGAATTGTTATGTTTAGTTGTGCCTATAAGAAAAAATAAGATCTATTATCCTGAAGTAGTCTTCTGCTTGTGTAATTTTCTACTTCCTTTTGTTCAACTTTATCTTTAAAGCTATTGGTGTCAGCAACCAGAGGGAAACCACCGTAGTCTGGGACAAGTTAACTGGAGAGCCTCTCTACAATGCTGTAGGTAAGCTGTCATGCATGGAAGTTCTGTGTAGGGCCTTTTTCCACTTGCAAATGTGTTTATGAAAATATCTTGCTAAAACAGCGTGCAGCCATGTTTTGTATAATCTGATGGGGTGGGCAGAAGAGTCCTCTAGGAAATTAGCTGGTGTATATTTATAATTTTCAGATCATATTTATTCACATATTGAATTAACTTTCTTCCATGCTCTCTCCTTTTCTAATTATTTATATTATGTAAATGAGTGAATGGTCCCAGAACTGTTCTATAATCCCTGTGTTTCTGATGTCTAAAAGAGATCTTACTTCCTTCTAACCTCAATAATCAAAATTATAAGTGTTCACAGTCATCTGTAAAGCATTTTTTTTTCGGTACTGGGGGTTGAACCCAGGGCCTCGTGCTTGCATGCTTTGCAAGTGCTGGACCACTGAGCTGCACCTCCAGCCCATTTTTTTACTTTTTGAGACAGGGTCTCACTAAGTTACACAGACTGCCTCTGGTCTCGAACTTGCCATCCTCCTGCCTCCGCCTCCCGAGCTGCTGGGATTATAGGCGTGCACTACCACGCCCGACTTCTAAAGCATTTGTATATTTATCTTTTCTGTCTAAAATTTCAAGTTACTTTTCTGAAGTTATAAAAATGAAATATCAGACTTTTAGCAGCTTCTGCTCTAAATCTGGTTGTTTCAGCAGGAGTTAAAAACCTCAAAATCTCAAGTATACTACTTTTAGGTATTACAACTTAGAGGTAAAGAACCACGGGTATTTTTAGCATCATTCCTAGCATATGACAGTTGTTAAACACTAACTGATACTGCTACTTCCTAAAAGGAAAATCATGCTCTAAATCTATATCATTAAAAGACTTTTGTCAGAAATAGCAAATTATTTTTTATCAATAAAATACCAGGTTATGGAGATAAGGAATGGGGGTAGAACTTGTCAGAGATGGGATGATTTACAGCTTTTTTTGAGATAGGTTCTTGCTAAGTTATGCAGGCTGATCTTGAATTGCTAGGCTCAAGTGGTCTTCCTGCCTTGGTTTCCCAAGTGCTGGAACTACAGCCACACACTATCACCTGGGTAGTGTGAGCTATTTTTATTTTACAGTTATTTTAGTAAGATGGTTACATTAGTATTGATTGGAAGAAAATCTCTGAAAAATGTCCACTGTAAGAGTAGCATGAATTCTTTGGGAATAATCTTTATAAAAAATTAAGATACTTAATGTTATTATATTATAAGAAAACATTTAGTATATGGTCTATATTTATGATTGAAAATATACAAAAATTCCAAGAATTGAAACCAAAGATCTTATTACATAAAAGTATAGCTTTTAAAACTTTCTCATTGTCTTGAGCAGTTTATTTTTAATACAAGTAAGGCAAACTATTATAATTCATGACTCCTGCTTAGGAAAGTGTTTTTTGATGGATTAATGTTAGCTAACCTCTTGAATTAGTTGAGATTTGTTGTAATTTAGGATCTTTAAGATGAAGAGCACCCCTTCAGTAGAACACAAGATGGAAATAAAGATATTTTTATCTGTAGCCATCAGGGAGTACACAGCTTGCCTAGAGGCTACACATAGATCAGATAGGGCAGACAGTGGGGGAGAGAGCAAGAGACTTGTGGCCTGACACTTTCATTGGATCAAGAGCATTAGCCAACAGATTTCCTGCAGGGAATTCTATTCTAACTTGTGTTTAGAGCAAACTCATGATATGCCTATTTCCTCACTTCTTTTTCTTCTCTGTTCTTATGAACCTGTCCCTATTCTATGTACTTACAACATATAAAGAACTTTTTTCCCCATATTAAGTCATATATATATTTTGAGAGCCTCTTATATATTTCATATTTTCCTGGTTATTATAAAGGATATATATTGTATGGGTTTTTTGTAAGCACTTTATAATCTAATTTTGGAAAGAATCCAACAGAAAACTAAGGAATAGTTGAAAATTATGTACTCCTGAACTGAATGTAAGTTCTTTAGGAATTAGAAAAAGTCCATGTCAATATAGACTTGTACTTCTTAGCATAGATTTCATAGTAGAGGTTAAACTTCATTTAGGCCTTAACATGTGTATTGAATTGCATTAGGAAAATGAAGAATTAAGGAGTATTGTGAGCAAGCTATGAAGTTAAAAATGTGTATTTCATCAAAGAGTGAAGAGATTGATTGGATTTGAGTATAAGTTGACTTATTATTTTTAGTATAAGTAGCTGTGATAATAATGTTCAATAAGTGCTAACTGCTATTGCTATGCGGTTGTAGTAAATATTTTATCCAATTTATTTAATCTCAGTGACTCTGTGAAGTAGATTTTGCTAGGCTTATAAATTAATTATGGAAAAATTTTACAACTTATCCAATGTCATGCAACTTTAAGTTGACCTAATGCCACAGTTTGAACATAAAGCATCTCTAACCCCAAAGCATATGTTCTAATTTCGATACATAGTGGTTGGTGAAAATATAGAATGCACTAAAAGCCACTTGACAGCTTGGAATAAAAGGGGTGATAAAGGAGAGTTCAGCATCTCACAATGGCAGGATGGGTTATTTCAAATGCCCTGGTCTGCTGAAAGGAGCTTAAAAAAAATGCAGCAAAATTCTGAAGCACTGGAAGACTGCCATGGCAGTGAGAAATTGTGGGACCAAGAGCTAATAAAGAAGGAAAACACAGAGAACTAAGCCTGACATTTGGTTGTTGAGCTCTAGAGTTATCTGTAGGTTCTGAGGGAGTATCTGAGAGCATATGTAGAACTTTCACCAGTTTAAGGAGCCAAAAGGTAGAGTTGGGAAATGTCAAGGATGGGGATAAATATTGGTAAAATCCCATCTTTTGGATTAGGACTGTCAAAGGCCAAATTCTACAATAAAGTCAACTGGAAATATATTAACCCTCACAGAAATTGAAGCCCGGGTTCAAATAATATGAAACTCTGATTGAATTAAGATTATCTGACTTTGCTGATACCAGGAGTTTGTCTTTTAGCAACAAAAGGAAACCCCTTCCAAAGAAAGATACCATCTAGAGCCTCAAATCATCTCTAGATTTTTTCAGAAGCAAGGTCTAGTTTTCTATCCAAAGTAACCACGCATACAAAATATGATTGATATCTAACATAAACAAATGACATTAAAAACAGACTCAAAGGAAATCCAGATATTAGAGTCATCAGATTTTAAAATAACCACGATCAACATGTTTCAGGGGTAAATTGACAAGATTGATAATTTTGATGAAGAATTGGAAATTAATTTAAAATGAAGATTTTAGAACTGTATTAAGAACTCAGTTGACGAGTTTTACATCAGAACAGACACAATTGAAGATGAATTAGTGAACTGGATGAGAGGTCAGAAGAAATACTCAGACTGAAATACAAAAAAATATTTAGAAAATACAGAAAAAAAATCTAAGAGAAATATGGGGTAACATGAGAAAGTTATATATTTATAATTGGAGTTCCAGAAGGAAAGAAAATAGGGTAGAGGTACTGTTTGACAAATAATGGCAAGAAGTTTTTTAAAACTGGTGAAAGGTATCAAGCTGCAGATTCAAGAAGCATTATGGTCCCAGATGAGAAAGATACACAGAAAACCACGCATAAACTGGGCGCGGTGTCTCATGCCTGTAATCCCAGCAACTCAGGAGGCAAAGGTAGGAGGATCCCAAATTCAAGCCCTTAGAGAGACCCTGTCTCAAAAATGTGAAAAAATGGACAGAAGGTATAGCTCAGTGGTACAGCACTTGCAGAGCATGTAAGCACAAGGCTCTGGGTTCAATCTCTCCATATCGAAAAAAAAAAAAAAAAAAAGAAGGAAAACCACACATAAACATATGCTGAGCTTTGAAGCTGAAAAGAAAAAATTTGAGCCAGGTACCATGGTAAATGCCTGTAAATCCCAGCCACTTGGGAACCCGAGACAGGAGGATAGCGAGTTCAAAGCCAGAGACAGCCTGTACCACATAGCGAGTAGGTTGGGGATGCAGCTTAGTGGTAGAGCATTTATCTAGCATGTATGAGGCTCTGAGTTCAACTGCCCAGTACTTGGGAAAGAAATTTATAGTAGCCAGAGGAAACACCTTCAAGAGAGCAATACTGAGAGTTAATGGAATCACTGAAGTGCTGAAAAGAAAATAACTTCCACCTAGAGTTCCATTTCCAGTGAAAATATTCTTAGAGTCAAAGGGGAAATGTAAGGGCAAAGATGAAAACAGAGAAATCATAAGTAATCCTCCATTGCCTTAGTCCCCTCAGGATACAATAGAAAAAGTAGTTAATTGATAAACAAATTTATTGCTCACAGTTCTAGAGGCTAGAAAGTTAAAGCACAAGGCACTAGCAGATGTGTGGTGAGGGCCTTTTCCTCATAGATAGTGGCCTTCTTATGTCTGAAGGGGTTGAAGGGGCAAGAGAACACAATCAAGCCTCTTTTATAAGGGGAATAATTCCATTTATGACTGTCAAACCCTCATGACTTTATTACTTACCAAAGGCCCCATGTCTTCACTATCATACTAGGTAGAGGCCTCAACATGTAAATTTTGAGGAGACTCCAACATTCAGATAATTTGTTGTTAGGTGCTGTTGAGTCTGACTCATATCTACCTCTGTACAACTGTACGAAACACTTCCTAACACTGTGCCATGCCTGGCACTATTGTCAGTGCTCCTTTGCTGCTCATAGGGTTTTTGGTGGCTGATTGTTTCTGGAGTGGGCTCCCAAGCCTAGAGCACTAGGTATTCCCAGGCGGTCTCCCATCCAATGACAAACCAGGCCTGACCTTGCTTAGCTTACAAGATCAGATGAGATGGGATGCCAGGGTGGTATGGTGGTAGACCATTCAGATCATAGTACCCACTAAAGAAAAAAACTAAATTGCTTTTCAGGCAGAAGGAAAAAATTCTTAGGTGGAAATTTGGCCTAATGCCAGAAAGAATGCAGAGCGCTAGAAAGGGTAAATATGTACACCAGTCTAAATGACTTTTGACTGTATTAAATAATAATGAATTGTGATATTTAAAATATATTAAGAATTAAAACACATGGTAGCACTAGTATATGAAAGGACTTTGGGGTAAATAACGTAATGTGTTTTGAGGTCCTTAGATGACCAAAGATGTGTGCTGTAAGCTGTAAAGGTAAAGTAAAAGAAATAATTAATAAGTTTATCAAAAGGGGGAAATGGAATGCCTTTCAAAAAGAAACAAAAAGGCTATGAAACAGGATGGACAAATAGAAAGCATTTAAACCTAAATAAGTATGTAGTTATATTTCAAAAGACGAGTCTTCTCTCTGCAGTGCAGGGAGTTAATTGAAACTGCTCATGAGTTGCTGAGATCAATGCAGGGAGAATGCACATTACACAGATCATAAACATGAAGGAAAGATAATTCAGCTTGAGAAAACAGAAGGAAATTAAGTAATATTAAGAGATGCTAACCTGGGAGAAAAAAAACAATAGCTTTCTGTTGAATGAGGTGACGCTTATGATTGAAGTTAACTTCTCAGCAATTAGAAGTTAGATTGTTTAAAATGTATACTTGAAAGCTGATAACACCCATATGATCATCTCAGCTTATTAGAAATGAACTCACTAGAGGAATTAATGTAAAATGAATTCAACAAAAGTTTAGGTGCCTTTCTATGTTCCAGGTTCTGTCGTGATCCCTAAACGTATTTGTGGCAAACCAAGCAAGCCTGGTGCTTCCCTTTGTGTCCAGAAACATAGGATATGAATTTGGGAGCCAGAAGGACAAGGGGGAATAGAACTGAAAGAGAGAGGAGTAATTAGTAAGGAAGAGAAGCCACTATACAATTACAAGGATAGATTCTGCTTCCAACTTTATTTCACCCAAGAAAACAGTAAAGTGGCATGTCTCCATGTTGACCTTCAGTTGAGAATATGGCCATAGTATTAAATCTTTAGTAGCTTCATCCCAAAGCAACATCAGATGGGGTTGGTGAAAACAGAATCAGATTTTCACATGCATTTGCCTTTGAGCTTCCTTGGCTTTGTTTATGTCACAATCTTTTTTTAAAAATACTTTTTTATTCTCTCTGTATTAGTTCAGACTGCTATAACAAAAATACCATAGACTAGGTGGCTTATGCCTGCAGCAGTAGCCCTGTGGCATCCGATCCCATCAGATCTCGGAAGCTAAGCAGGGTCGGGCCTGGTTAGTACCTGGATGGGAGACCGCCTGGGAACACCAGAAGCTGTAGGCTTGGGAGAAGGACCTGGCAACTCCCTCCCAAAAATCAATCTGCCATTGAAAACCCTATGAACAGCAGAGAAGCACTGACAATAGTGCTTCCCCTGTTGTACAGAGGGTCGCTATGAGTCGGATACCGACTCGACGGCACCTAACAACAACAACAACAACAACAGGTGGCTTATATAGCAGAAATGTATTTATCACAGTTCTAGAGACAAGAAGTTTGAGATCAAGGTGCCAGCAGATCCAATGTGTGGTGAAGGCCCACTCCCGAGTTGCAGATGAATGTCCTCTGGCAGTATCTTTATGTGGTGCCGAGCAGAGTGCAAGAAAGCAAATTCTGCCCAGTCTTTTTATGAAGGCATTAACCCTATGAGGGTCGCTATGAGTTGGGCCCTACTCGAGGGCACCTAACAACAAAACAATCTTATTTATGAGGACTCTACCTTCATGACCTAATCATTTTCCAAAGGCCTCATTCACCCCCTGATACCTTCAAATTTGGGGTTAGGATTTCAATGTAAGAATTTGGGGGGGTTGACACATTCAGTCCATAGTACTCTCTTTGTATGCTTTCTTCCTTTTTTATTGTACTATTATAAAATTCTGTTACTCCAGCCTGTCCTTCTCCTCATTTTGCTCTGTCTTTACTTACTAAATTATACAAGTGATAAGCAATGTTTATTAAAACAAGTAAAGGAGAAGAGCAGCTTATGTTTCTCTTTTTTAAAATTCCCTTTAATGTGACCTTTTTAATGCCTCAGATTTGCTTGGTAAGCAATAAATTCACTCACCCCCAATGTTTGGGGAGACATCCACATATAGTTACAGTTTACTGGTGTGTGTGGCAAGTGTAATGCAATATGACCTTCACTGGTAGCTTTCTGTAGAGCATAATTCATGATTTAACATAAAAATACCATTTATAATAGGGATTCATATCCAGTAAATTGAGAGTCACTGGTTAAAGACTTTAGTATATTAAAGAAAACTACCCACAATATCATTTGTCTTGGAAAATTTTTCCCTTATTTAAATGATATTGCAAACGCTTTTTACTAAGATGTTGGATTTAAAGTTCTTTATTGCCTGAGCAACAACATTACCTGCAGCCATACCACCCACCCTGGCATTCAATCTTATCAGATCTCAGAAGCTAGGCAGAGTCGAGAGCCTCGTTAGTCCTTGAATGGGAGACCGCCTGAGAATACTGGATGCTGTAGGCTTGGGAAAAGGACCCAGCAGCCCACTTTTGAAACAATTAGCCATTGGAAACCCTATGAATAGCAAAGAAGTGCTGACATAGTGCCAAGCATGGCACAGTGTCAGGCAGTGTTTCGTTCTGTTACACATAGAGTCACTATGAGTTGGACTTGACTCAATGGCACCTAACAACAAGAAGATAACGTATATAGTTCACCAACATACAAAATGTAGAGGATATATGCATAGCTCCTTTATAGTAACAGGGAAACTAAGAAAGGAGCATTTCAGTATATCATTGGTGGCCATAGCCTAGGCTTGTTGAATAAGTTGAATACTGAGACAGGCTATTATTACTTGCAATGAAGTGTTTTTGTTTACTGACATCTTTTCTAATAGACATAATTATAGGCATAGGAAAAACTTCCAGTGGATCCATTGAGGTACAGATGGCCTGATTTAGAAGTTCCACATATTTTCAGAATTTTTATAGTAGTTCTGAAATTAATAAGATAAACTCTATTGTGGTATTTAAAATGGAAGATTATCACTTTGCATCACTGTTTTCCAGCCACTGTGTCATGATGCACTATGATGATCTCATTGGTAGATTGGGGAGTGCTTTTGGGCCCTAGATCTGAAGCAGGCCTTTGCTTTCTCTCATTTCTCTTTAGTTATCCTTGTCTCCCTGCTCCTTTTCTTTCTTCCTTTTACCATTATCTTCATAAATGTTCTTTTCCAAAGGTTTCCCTCCACCCACTCATTTTTTTAATTTCTTCCCAAACCAATTTTATTAGTGGTCTATGTAACTTACTGTCTTTTAAACAGTATTGGAAAGGATTTGAGTTTAAAGTATACACTAAACTGGTAAAGAAGCACTAAACTAACAAAGTAGTTCAAATGTAGGATGAAGGAAAGCTTGACTCAGTGATATTTTGTTTACACCTTCTCATTGCCTCAGTGCTACCAGTAAAATGTTCAGGCCTAATTATGAGGGTGCAACTCTTGGCCCCTTTCTTGGTGATGTTGAGTCACTCACTAGTGCAGTTGGTTGGTGTGTGTGGCAAGCCTAGTGCAATATGACCCTGACTCTGGTAGCTTTCTGTAGAGCATAATTCATGATATAATATAAAAATACCGTTCATAATAAGACTAATCCACCAAGGTAAGAGTCACTGAAAGTATGTTAGAGAAAACCACTCTCAAAGTCATTTTTCTTTAAAGCATTTTTCCTTATTTAAATGGCGTTGTAAATATTTATTCTAAGATGTTGGCTTTAAAGTTCCTATAATATATAATTTATACATGCCTGCAGCCGTACTGCTCTGGCTTCTGATCCCATCAGATCTCAGAAGCTAAGCAGGATCGGGCCTGGTTACTCCTTGGATAGGGTACTGCCTGGGAATACCAAGTGCTGTAGGCTTGGGAGACAGACTGGCAACCCACTCCCAAAAATCAATCCGCCATTGAAAACCCTATGAACAGCAGAGAAGCACTAACAGTAGTGTTTCACCTGTTGTATACAGGGTCGCTATGAGTTGGACACTGACTCCATGGCACCTAACAACAACAACATAATATATAACTCTTTATGCATTGTGTTACAATTTTAAATATTGATTATCCTTACATTTTTTTGGACATACTGGTTAACTTTGGGCCAGTGATTAAGCCTATGTTATCATCTCTTGAAAGATCTGAAGGAATCTTGAGCACAATCCTTTTATTTTCTTCTAGAACTGGGTTTTGTTTCAAAGAATCAGCAAAACAAGAAAGCTATACATGGCAAACCACTAAAACACCTAAGCATACTTGGCCTTAAACATAACACTGTGGGAGATTTTTAAAATTGTGATTTTAGAAGGGAGGTTTTGTTTTTGTTTTGTTTTGTGTTTTTTTTTTTTGTTTTGTTTTTTTTTGTTTTTTTTTGTCAAGGCCTTACTATATAGCTCAGTCTGGCCCAGAACTTAATATGTAGCACAGGCTGGCCTCGAACTTGGGATTCTCCTTCTTCAGCCTCCTGAGAATGCTTGGGAATTATAGGTGTTGTACTATCATGCCTGATTAGGAAGATTTTTTACTTTTGCAAAATCTAGAATGTTCAGCTATATCAAGAATTAGTAAAGTTTTTTATTACACAGTTCTTTGAAAGCCTTACAATTCTTTGAATGCTGGGAAAAGAAATACTGCTGTATTTTGCAGTGATTGACTTCTTCAACATTGGTTAGTCTAAATATAATGAAACTCACTTAGATGTCCCCTTAGAAGCTTCTGGTCTTTAGTATCTCTTTGTATCTCTTTTAAAATTATAAATTCATCATGGCTATACCTATATCATAGAGGTTTAACTTTGAATTCAGACTATGGTTACAAATCCTAGGATTTTCCACTTTTGACCATTCTGTGCCTGTTCCCTGGACAGTTATATTGGGGAGATTAAAAGTATGGATCTTGCAGGCTTGAAGTGAAGATCAGTGAATTAATTCATGGAGGATCCTCAAACCAATGCCTGAGAGGCTATAAAGCTTAAGTAAGTGTTAACCATGCCACTGTTTTCGTTTTGTTTTCTGACATGGTCTTGTTGTGTAGCCCAGGCTGGCTTTGAATTTAGGATCTTCTTGCTTCAATTTCCTGAGTCCTGGGATTATAAGTATGCTCAGTCTCATAATCACTGTTCTGAATTGGCTAATAGTCTTTTAAATCCAAGAATCCCAGAAGAAATTATTAGTTTATCCATGATACATTTTCCCAGGAGAGATACAGAGCCTACCTAGAGTTACCTACAAGCAGTCATTTTGGCTTATATATACCTAAGAGCTAAAATATATTTCAGCCCCTACCTTGTGGTGCACACACATACACACACAAACACACACCAATAAGGGAATATGTTTTAACTTATTCCCTCTTCCCCTACCCTCCATTTTTCTTTTGGCTCTACTTGTTTCTGAAAATGTCATCAAATGATGGGAAGTCATCAATATTTTCCTCCCTTACAAATGACCTTTTATCTGGCTTAAATTATATCTTAACATTTTTATGGTGCTAGGGATCAAACCCAGGGTCTTGTACATGCTAGACAAGTGCCCTTCCACTGAGATACATCCCCTGCCCTTGGTTTTTTGAGACAGATTCTCATTTGTAGCCCAGGCTGGCCTTTAACTTACAGTCTTCCTGCCTCAGTCTCCTGAGTGCTGGGGTTGCTGGAGTGCTGTGCCATGACCAGTTTTAGCTTAACTTTTTTTCTGGTAAATGGTAAAACATAGTATTTTAGTCTGGTTTACAGTTATGTTATTGGAGTAAACAACTCAGTAACACACCGTGTAACAGTTAGTAGTCCTCGCTTAGGATGTGTTCCAAAACCTGGATCCTTTTTTCATCTCACCTCTTAAAATGCTAGAAATTCCTCATGACAAACCATCTCAGGGAAGATTTGCTATTTCTCTTTGTTTCTAGCCAAATGGGAAATAATTTTGATGATGTCTAGTGGTTCATTTTGTTTTTTAGTTTTTATTTTGTTTCTTAGAGCTTTTTTCTATTGTTATGACTATTGAGAAATTATACAAATTTGTGAAGTCTATTGCTTCAAATACTCTAAAAAAATAATGTCTTTCTCTGTACTGTTACTCTATCACTAAACCACGGATGGTCCATGAGATTTGAGGCAACTGTATTTTCCTTATAAAACTTTATTTTTAGAACAAACTAAATCTAATACATATATACATATATATATACATACATACATACATACATATATATATATATATATATATACATATATATATATATATATATATATATGTATGTATATATATGGAGAAGGGCCTGGCAATCCACTCCCAAGGCAATCCTGAAACAGCCATTAAAAACCCTTTGAGGGTCGCTGAGTCGGATACCAACTCGACGGCACCTAACAACAACAGCAAGAATTCATTTGATAGTCTGGACCATTTAATTCCAAATTACTTAGTCTAGATAAAGTGCATACCGCCTAAAACTAGACTGTATAGTGTTCTGGACTCCCTAGCATCTATTTTCCTTTTATTTTTTCCTAATTATTTGGGAATTAGTAGTTCCTCATTCCCTCAAGACATGCTGTTATTTCTGTGGAGGAGGCCTCTACTTTCAGCTACTCTAGGAAAGTGCTTCCTTGGGGGTGTGCTTTCCCCAAGCAGCCCTTTCATATCCTACAGTATGGCCACAACAGAGATTATAGCATGCTTCTTATTAGCATTCTTTTCTAATATCCCCTGAGGATGTGCTCCCTCAATACACCATGCATCATTTCAATTCAGTGGTTTTTCTAATGAAGATGCAATGTATGTTGCTGGATAGGGAAGAGTCATTCTGAACAAGAAAGAGATATTTACCTGATCTTCATCCAAATGGAAATATCACTAAACCAGACATTCAGACTGGATTTTCTTTGTTCCGCTTCTACTCTGTGTCTCTTCCTTTTCTTTTCCTACACTCACATGTGTAGAAAAATGTTCATTCTGGTGAACTTGTCCAAGCTGTTATCTAAGTGGTCAACAGAAACACCTAGACCTTGAACTTGGCCACCTCTAGCATGAATTGCTATTATTTCTCCTAATGCTCCAGCTGCTCCAGTCTCTCCTGGTTCTTCAGTTCCAGTTGCCGTTGTTCCCTCTGGCTCTTCAGTTCCAGCTGCTGGTCCTTCTTCAGGTATTGGTGCTCTGGCTGTTGCTCACTTCCTAGGCTTCCAACTCAGACATGTTGGGGGAAATTGACCACCGCTGCCAGATCTGGATCTCTCACTTCTTTGATTGTTCTTAGCAATTACCTAGACAAGGGGCTTAGTCCTCCAGCTTGGAGTCTTCTCTTCAGCTTTTGGTCTCTTATTTTGCAAATGTAATTCTGCCATCTTAGCTTCTTTAATGAGTTTTTTTAATTTTTGGTTCTTAATTCCATTAATTTTGAGCATTTGTGAATTGCTTGGTAGTGTATCAAGTGCTGACATCTTTATCACTAATTCATTCCATGTATTCTAATTGCCTTAAAGTCTTTGGCTATGACAACAAAGTAAATAATATGACAATCTTGTGTGATCATGGAACAGTGGAAGGAGAAAGATTTTAGAAACCATGTAGTCCAGTCTCCTTATTCTGTACTTAGGAAACCCAGGCCAAGAAGGTTAAGAAAAACTTGCCTAAGTCACAAAGCTTTTTGGTGGCTATGATAAACATAGAACTTTGGTTTCATGATTTTACATCCAATGTTTTGGTTCCTTGTGGTGAAGATTTAACTCTGAGGGATACCACTGTTGTTAGACATAAACTTCAAACTTTCAAATGATTACTGAAGTGCCCAGTTACTAAAGTAGTACCTTGTTAAGGAGCAATAGAGTCACAGAGCCACTAGGACTCATAGAGCCACCTGATCGCCACTTCTTGAGTTTTGTGATTCAGTGAGTGATTGGAACACATCTAGCTAGTACCCTCAATAACATGCTCTGTGAAAGATGTTCTCAAGTTTAAGTATTATGTCTGATACTTGGAGTACTTTTTACACTTTACTGGTGACTTGCTCTAACTGGAACATAACCAGTGACATCAAGTCACTAAGAATCATATCCTTTTTAAGGATATGTAGGTATTTGTTTTTGTTGTAAGTGGCTTTATGTTTTAGTTTAAACCTTTCTTAAAATATTTTGTCTGTTTTGTTTCAAAATATGTATTTATTAACATTTCATAAACAGAATTAGCATGTACAAGGTGAACATAAATATATCACTTTCGTCTAGTAGACCCATATGTCAACAGTTAGTTCAACAAAAGTACAGAGGCTCAGGCCTTGCCTAGAATTATAACCAGAATCTCTTAAGGTAGGGCTTGAATGTGTAATTTTAGTTTTCCAAGTGGTTCTGCTGTGCTTTCTAGGTAAAAACAACTGGTGGAGTCTAGCAGTGTTTCTCAAAGTGGGACACTTATTTAAAAGGCATATTTCTGGGCCACATTCCCAGACTTAGTATCCCAGAATTTTGGGGGTTAGCGCCCATCTTTAAGCTCCTCAGTGATGTTGTATCTATTAAAATATGAGAAAACACTGGGCTGAGAAGATGTAAGCCATTAAGTAAAAAGCCTGAAGCAGTGGCTTTCAACTATATTTGTTCATGTCCCTTGGTAAGAAATATATTTCACATATATTTCACATAATGGTTCAACAAACCCACATAACCAAAAGTTTCACAAATCAATATTTGTCTTACTGAGTGCAATGAACCATGATATTTACTATTCTAATCTGTCCTATTTCATTTTTAAAAGTAGGTATTCAAAACTAACCAAATTGATTTTTAAATTCCTAGCTTACTCTAGTTGGAAACACTGAGGATTGAGATGTGCTTGTTAATTCTACCTATCACAGATTTAAAACTTCTCTAATTCTTCAACTTTTTCCAGTAACTCTGGTTAATCCAATAACACCTGCTGGGGTTGCTTGCCTGTGAGGAAGGTCCACTTTTGCCACAGTCACACATTACTGCCATTATGTAAAAAGTGAATTGCCTTGTTCCCTGGGCATGAGAGATCTTGCCATCTCCATGATGATGTCGCTAATGGCTTGTATCAGTTAAGTACAAATAATAGAAAACTCAACTCCAACTAAGTGAAGTGAGAAAAAAAAAAAAGGAAATCTTTTGCTAATGGAAGCAGCCATCCAAGAGTAGCTTAGTTTAGGAGCTATTTGATTCCAACCTCAGACAATATCTCCTGGATCCCTTTCTAGTCTGTCTTTTCTGGGATGGCTCCTGATGGAACAGAGGCAGACCTGCCGTCATGAGGATAGCAGCCCCAAGCCACACACTGTCAAGCTCAGCAGAGAAGAGGATCTCTTGCATACTGAGCACAAATCTCACTTCAGCTGTTTGACAACATTCTTTCTCCTGAACCAGTGGTTGGGGTCCATAGCCAATACTGTAGCTCAGCATGGAGTCAAATCTCAGGCAAACCACATGACTAAGGATGAAGGAGAGTTGATTTCCGAAACAGATTTTGAGATAATGCTCATGGACACAGGAAAAGTAGATGCTGGGCAGCAAATTCAGGTCTCATCTATTGCCTATCTATTTTCATGTTTTTTCTATACCATTTTCTTGGTTGTGATGAGTCTTTTTCTTGCTGTTTTTCTTGAAGTCCCCAGTTTAAATCTCATGGAAAGTAGTCATTGTCAAAATGGAGCACAAGGCCCTCAAGGGAAATGGCAGTTTAAATAATTAGAAAGAATTGATTAAAATTAGCTACAGGCTACAGTGCTTGCCTAGCATGTACAATGCCCCGGGTTCAATCCCTAGCACAGGAAAAAAAAAGTTCAGAAAATTCACTGTAGGAAAGTACTGCTTTTAAATGACAAGGACAAAACAGCATAGTGAGGAGTGAACCAAACTAGACAATATCTCTCAGCATTCAAATGTGTAGTGGGGATATTTGTATTATCTTCCCTGGAGTCCTTTAAATAGACTACAGGCCTGAGTGTTTTCAGGAAGCATCTGAGCACAGTCAGTGTCCTAAAAATATCGAGTGACCACTAATAGATTAAGAGTTGTAAAAGTTAAGTACAAAAGTTAAGTCTGGCAAGTAAAGCCTAGCTGGTTCCATTGGTTACCTTTCACAATTGTTTTTTTGATCCATTTAATGCCTTCTCTCCCTCAAGAAAATCAGTAATACTTTCTACTTGGGGACTAGTACATGGATGATAGCTAGCTATTTAGTAGAGATAATGTTGATCCATGAAAATGGAGATTTTCCCTTCCACAATCCAGCATAGGAAAGAATGATGACTTGTAACAAATTCCTTTAACGATTTCATATCTAGCATACTTTGAAAGATTTTAACATAAATAAGCATTTTATACATGAGAGACTGAATCTTTTGTTCCTTCAATAATGGGATCACATTCTCCACTTAAGTTTTTTTCAAAGATTGCTCCCAAGTTTACTAAGATGCATACTTTATCCTGAGCTATGCATTTTGTACTGCCAACCAGCCTACTTAGTTCTTAAATCTTCTCTGCACTCATGTGTGTTTAGAAAATCCACATTTCAACCATTTTTCATATTTTTCTATAAAAAGAGTACAAAGTAAGAGCCATAAGGTTTGTATTATTCTGTAATTCTGCATAAAAACTTTAAATTCTCCCTTGTAATTTATTCTCTTCTAATAACATGCCCATTCATTTCTAATTTTCTAATTTCTATCTTTTAAAAGCAATAGCATTTTAATTGCTTGTGGAAACTAATCAGACAATGATTTCATTAAGTTCTTATTTTTATGAAGTTTTTTATATATATTATTATATTTTGTTCTGTAGTGTGGCTTGATCTAAGAACCCAGTCTACCGTTGAGAATCTTAGTAAAAGAATTCCAGGAAATAATAACTTTGTCAAGGTAAGAGATCTCTTTATGAGTATGCTATAAGACTGTTTAAAAAAAAGTTCACCAATTTCACCACAATATCTGGGCCTTGCATCTTAGGAAAAATGGTTATTTAATGTGATCTGTGGAATATTTCCTACAGATAATTGAGGCAAATCAAATCTTTACCTTTCTGTATTTCTTCCCCTGAAGGAGATTGTAATAATAATACCCTAAGGTTTACAGCTGAGAAGGACGTGGCAACCCACTCCTGAGACAATCCCGAAAACAATCAGCCATTGAAAACCCTATAAGGGCCTCTATGAGTGGGACACGACTCGACTGCACCTAACAACAACAACAACAAGGTTTACAGGTTCAGGCTGGGATTTAGCTCAGTTGGTAGAATGCCACTCTGCAGTCTCTGGGGTCCCAAATTTGATTCCCAGCACCACAAAAATGGGAGAAGGATGTGGCAACCCACTCCCAAGGCAATCCCGGAACAGTCTGCCATTGAAAACCCTATGAGGGTTGCTATGAGTCAGACAGGACTCGACGGCACCTAACAACAACAACAACAAGGTTTACAGGTTAGATACTGTATTGTATCCCAGTGGCTTATACCATCCTCCCCAAGAGGTGCTTTCTATAATTCAGCCATGCTCTCAGAGTCCGTGGGTGTTGCTTCTTATTGTTCATTGAAGAACTTCTGGATGCTTTTGAGTTGTTAGACATCTGGAGTGAGGGAGAGACAGAAAGTAGAAGATCCTTTAGCCTTTTATGGAAGACCTCATCTACTTTGTACAATTGCCTAATTTTCAGACCTTATGCAGATCTTTCTCTTCAGATAAATGAAGGAAAAGAGAATTTCTTAGCAAGGTAAAGGGCAATTTCTTCTAGAATCTAAAAGTGTTTTTTCTTGTTTTTTATTTTTTGTTGTTGTTGTTTGGTTAGTTTATCCCTTTTTTGTTTGTCATTGGGACACTTATGGCATTTTCTTTTTGTTCTTAGATATGAAACTAGTGTTCAAATCCATTAATTGCAGTTATCTAGCAAACCAGTACAAGTTCCCTCCCATGCCTAAACAACTTAAGGCTTGTCCTAAATAAACCCTTGCCCATTTTCTTTTTTTTT
>VMDO01020964.1:0-36337 GCA_007922755.1 Pedetes capensis
GCAAAATGGATAGAATTGGAGAAAATTATCTTAAGTGAATGAACACAAGCCCCAAAAGAGAAATACTACATGATCTCACTCATATGTGGGATCTGAATCAAATTTAAAAGAAGGAAAAAATCCAATACAGAAATTAGAACATAATAAAGATGTAAACTAAGTGGAGAAGGGACAATTCAAGGAGGGTAAAGAAGGAGGGAAGGATCTAGCAAAAGGACGTGATGATGGGAGAAGATGGGAGAGGGAGGAGGGAAAAGGAGGAGTGAGGAATGAGAGAGAGGGTGACTCACAGTAAACAGCCTAATTTTAATAGTTCAAGAAATAATTATAATAATACCAATAATACCAAAGGATGATAATGCAAATGGACTAGATTATTCATATAATACTGATGGCAATGTAAAAAGATATATCACTACAGAAAAAAAGGACTTAAATCATAATTGGGATGCAAGGGTATACAAAAAAATATTCCCATAAAAAGACATGCAAGTAGAAGAGAGGTCATTGGTGGAGGGGTGGGAGAGGTGGGAAGAGGGGCACAAGAGAGTAAGGGGTAAGTTATCTGTACAATGTACAATGAAACACATATAGGAAATGTCACAATGAAAGGCATGTCAGAATGAAACACATTAAGTTGTATATTGAAAATTTCCAATTAAAAGCAAAAATGGATCATAAAATAACTAAGTATAAACTTAAGAAGAAATTTAATAACCTCTATAAGGGAAGCTAAAGCATGTTCCTGAATAGCACATAGTATTGAATGATTACAAAGACATATGATACTTTACTTGTTTTTATGTAGGAGGGATCGATTTAACAAGTTTATAAATGTAATAAAATTCCAAGAAAATATGATTTTTAATGCTAAGAGCATTGTCAAACTTAAAATATACAAGTATCTATATGAACCCTGCAAAAGAAGAAGATAAAAGGAGGTGAATTTTGTGACTATATATTAAAACATCTAATGAAGAATTTGTAGGTAAAATATCAGTGGTTGGAATACAAATAGAAATGCATAGCAAAAACTAGAAATAGACTCAAGCACATATGAAAATTTAGTAGTGGAATCTCAAGTAAATGTAGAAGAAAGACTGCTTTTTGGTAAATTATGTGGGGCCAATTGGATAGCCATATAGAAAAAATAACTAGATCAATTCTTCACAGTATTTACAATTATAAATTCCAGAAACATCAAAGAACAAATATAAACATATCACCATACAAGTCTAGAAAAAAATTTAAGTGCCAGGCATGGTGGTACATGCCTGTAATTTCAGTGGCTTTGGAGGCAGGAAAATTGCAAGTTCAAAACGAGAGGCAGCCTGTGTAATTTAGCAAGACCCTGTTTCAAAAAGTAAAAAATGGGCTAAGAGTGCAGCTCAGTGGTCTAGCACTTGCAAAGCATGTAAGCACGAGGCCCTGGGTTCAACCCCCAGTACTGTAAAAAAAGTAAATCTCTTTATAACCTATTAATAAGGAAAGAAAAACAACTTTGAACTTGAAATCCAGAATAATTAACAAAAAGAATCAATGCATTTGATTGCTTTTAAAAGAAAACATACATAGAACTATGCTGTTTTTGTCAGGTACCCTTGTGCTGGTGTCCTATTAATAGTGACCGTACATACAACAGACAAAACACTATTGTCAGTGCTTCTCTGCCATTAATAGGGTTTTCAATGGCTGATTGTTTTTTGGGAATGGGTTGCTGGGTCCTTCTCCCAAGCCTACAGCATCTGGTCTTCCCAGGTGGCCTCCCATCCAAGGACTAACCAGACCTCACCCTGCTTAGCTCTTGTTGCCCGATACATCATGTCTGCCTTTCAAAAAATTATATAGTATGTTAAAAGGCAAGATAAAATACACTCTGCAAAAATAAAGGTAATACCAGGATCAGACTTAGATATGATATAGATTTGGACATTATTAGACAAGGACTTAAAAATTACTATTATTACTATTATTAACATGTTAGAGCCACTAATGGAAAAAAGTTAAGAGAATGAGAAAACAAATGAGTGATGTAAGCAGAGAGAAGAAAAAACAAAAAAGAAATTCTACAAATTGAAAGGGCTGGGGTTTAGCTCAATTTATAGAGTGTTGCCCTGTGCATGCTGACACCCTGGGGACGATCACCAACACTACAAAAATGAGAGAGGGATGTGTCAGCCCAATCCAGAAACAATCCCCCCAAAGTCAGCCATTGAAAACCCTATGAGAGTCTCTATGAGTCAGTCTCAACTAGACAGCACCTTACAACAATAAATCTACAACACTGTGACTGAAATGAAAAGCAACCACAACAGGCCCTTCAATAGATTAAATTTGGCTGAGGAAAGAACCACTGAATTTGAGGAGACATCAATATAAAATTCCCAAGCTGAATCACAAAGAGAAAAAAAGAATGAAAATACCTGAATATCATTTCCAAGTACTGTGGGACAATTTCAAAAGATGTAGCATACATACTTAAAAGGGCACTGTTAGAAGAAGAGACTATGGAGAACATAGGGATCCACTGAGTAATCCTGACAACTTTGATGTTAGGTTGATGTAAACCAGATACATTCCAACCCTGATGAAAACTACATTTGGCTTGAACACTATGTAAACCTCTGACACAGCTTGTAAGGCTTCACAAGACTTGCTGGCACCTATGACCACACCTCTGTCCATAAATTCCTAATAAAGATTGTTGTTGTTATTAGGTACTGTCGAGTTGTGTTGACTCATAGAGACATAGGGTTTTCAATAGCTGATTGTTTTGGGATTGCCTCGGGAGTGGGTTGCTACGTCCTTCTGCCGTTTTTGTGGTGCTGGGAATCGAACTTGGGACCTCAGAGATTGCAGGGTGGCACTCTACCAACTGAGCTAAATCCCAGCCCCCAATAAAGATTACACTCTATATAATCCTGGATCTTCTGCCTGTTTTTTTAATGTCTTGGCACGTTCTACCTACAGTGGTTCGTTCTTTTATGCTGGATTTTCCCAGAAGAGAGCAGAAGAAATATTTGAATTTCTAATGACTGCAAATTTTACAAAACTAAGAATAAGTAAGGCTGGCATTTAGCTTAGTTGGTAGAATGCCACTCTGTGCTCTCTGAGGCCCTGGGTTTGATCCTCAGAACTACAAAAATAGGAGAAAGATGTGGCAGCCTACTGCCAAAACAATCTAGAAAACAATCAGCCATTGAAAACCCTATGAATGGCAAAGAAGCACTGACAGAATGCGGGCATGGCACAGTGTCAGGGAGTGTTTTATTGTGTTCTACATAGGGTCCTTGTAAGTCAGACCAGACTCAACAGCACCTAACAACAACAACAGCAACAACAATAAGAATAGATACCAACCTTCAGTTGCAGGAACTCAAAAAGTTCCAGGAAGGATATATTTGAAAAAAAAATTGTACATCTTCACATATTATATTCAAGCTTCAGAAAACAAAGATAAAAACTAAATATTGAAAGAAGCTGGCAAGGAAGAGCCAAGTAATACAGTCTATAGAGGAAAAAGTATTAGTGTTGGCTTCTCATAATAAATTATACAGGCAAGAAAAGAATGTAATACAATATTTAAAGATGTTGAAAGTCACTAGGTACAGTGTTGTAGGCTTGGGAAGCCAGTGAACCAGGAGGCAGAGGCAGAATGATCACAAGTCTGAGGCCAAAGGCAGCTTCACTAACTTAACAAGACCCTATCCCAAAATAAAAAGTTAAAAAGGGGGTGGGGATGCATCTCAGTGGTAGAGTCCTTGCAAAAGCATGTATGAGGTCTAGGGTTCCACCCTCCAGTACCATAAAAAAAATGTTGAAAATCAAGCTGCTAACCTAGACTTTGTATATTTCAGTTACTCTAAGAAAATATTTGATATAATCAACTTAAGGAGAGAAAAAGTTTATGTCAGCTCACAGTTTTGGAGATTTCAGTCCATACTTGGTTGACCTGATTGCTTTTGGGCCTACAGATACACAGTATATCACAGTGGAGGCCTTTGGTAGAGCAAAGCTGATCACCTCATGGCAGTTCAGAGGCAAAAGAAAGAGAGAAAGAGACTAATTTCCCAAAATATCCTTCTAGGGCATATGCCCAATGACTGACTTAAGATTTTCTACAAATCCCTACCTCTTAAAGTTTCCATTATCTTTCAATAGCACCAAATTGAGAACCTATAACACATTGGCCTTTAGAGGACATCTCAGATCCACATATGGCATATATGCAATGAAATTATCCTTACAAAGTGAAATTAAAATATTATCAGACAATAAATATGCAGAAAATCCATTAACAAAGTACTTGGAGATAAATAACATGATATAATTCAGAAACAAATCTACATAAATAAAACAAAAGCCACAGAGGATTGAAACGTGCAGATAAAATATTTTATTTGTCTCATTTAATTGATCTAACGTTGTTGTTGTTAGGTGCTGTCAAGTCGGTATCTGACTCATAGTGACCCTCATAGGATTTTCAATGGCTGACTGTTTCAGGATTGCCTTGGGAGTGGATTGCCAGGCCCTTCTCCCATTGTTGCAGTGCTGGGAATTGAACTCAGGACCTCAGAGACTGCAGAGCAGCGTTCTACCAACTGAGCCAAATCCCAGCCCAATTGACCTAATAGACAAATATTTGTTGAAATCAATAGTAATAACATGTGGTGTGATTATAACACATGGAAACAAGAGAAGACTTCGTCTCTTAAGATACACTTTGAAAGAACAGTGATGAATATTACAAAGAACTCTGCACTAAACTGAATTATGGCCAGCACCTTAATATTTAGAAACTGTGAATGTTGCATTATATGGTAAAGTTTTGCAGAAGAGATTAAGGTGAGGATCTTGAGAAGAGAAGATTTTCCTGGTTTACTTTGGTGCTAAATAAATTCCATCACAAACACACTTAGAGAAGTAGAGGGAATTTACAGCTTAAAAAGTGGAGAGAAAAATGGGATTCCAGAAAAATATTTAGTAAAAATGAATAAAATTTAAATAAGTTGACTTTTGTTATTGTTAGGTACCTTTGAGAGAGGTCCAACTCATAGCAACCCTATGTACAACAGATGAAACACTCCAAGGGACTGTGCTATGCCAGGCAGTATACCAATGTTTCTCTGCTATTCATAGGGTTTTCAATGGCTGAATGTTTTTTAGGAGTGGGTTGTCAAATCCTTCTCCCATGCATACAGCACTTGGTGTTCCCAGGTGGTCTCTCATCCAAGTACTAACCATGTCCGACCTGCTTAGCTTCAGGGATCTGATGGGATAGAATGCCATGGTGGTACAGCTGTAGGCAAAGTTGACTTTCGTCAATATTAATATTAGTTCATTAATTTTATCAAATGTACTATTTTTTGTTAGTGCTATCAAGCCAGGTCCTACTCAAATTGACCCTCATAGGGGTTTCAATGGCTAATTGTTTCAGGATTGCTGCTGGAGTAAATTACCACATTCTTCTCCCATAAATGTACTATACTAATGTAACTTATTAATAACAAGGAAAAGTTACTACATGGTAAGCAGAAAATGAACTATCTTATTATTTTTCTGTAAAATTAAACTGTTTAAAAATAAAGTTTACTTTAAAAAGGAAACAAAAGGGACAAAAAATAAAAATCATGGATTAAGAAAGTGCTTAAGAGACATAATATTCAAATGAATGAACCCAATTGGGGGTTCCCTATATAAACCAAAGCATAAATAATAATTTTTGAGACAATTGTAAAATTCAAAATTATTGACATTGAAAGTAACTGGAGATTTTTATTAATTTTAGGGAAAGTAATAATGGCAATGTGGTTTTTTTATGTGTTCTTTTTGGTTAGAGATGCATAGTAAAGATGTAATTGGGAAGTGTTCTGTGACATCTGGAATTTGATTCAAAGTATCCTAGGTCCTCTCTCTCCTCCAAAAAAAAGAAAAACAAAAAACAGGGTGTAGTGTAGAAATAAAAGAAGATAGAATATTGATGGGGTTTGAAGTTAGATAATGGGTACATGGATATTTACTTTACTATTCTGTTTAATTTTGTGTGTACTTGAAAATTTTCATAGCAAAATTGTTTTGAAAACTGGAATGAGGGCCTGGAGATGTAGCTCATTGGTATAGTGCTCTCCTAGTATGTACGAGCCTGTAGGTCCAATCACCAGCCCCCCCCCACACACACACAAAGAAGAGAACTGTGGGGTGAGTGCCTCACGGTCCCACCCGGAGGCTCGGATGGGTGGCGCCGCTGCACACACAGATACTAAACACAATTCACTCAGGACCCTTGGGTGAGGGGCTCGGACTCCTGCAGCCCTTGGGACCCCAGAGGAGATGGGAGAAAGGAAAAGCCTCAGGCACTTTTGCCTTCCAGGGGCAAACACCCGTGTTGGTGGTCTCGGTGGTCATGAGGAGACAGCTGTTGCTTCTTCAGTGATCAGACAGAGAGCAGGTTCTTTCCTTGATGATGGTTGCGACGGGAGAGCATTCTTTCCTCACCAAAGGTCCAGGGGAGAGGAGTGGGAGAGCTGTCTCCTCATCGGTGGTCCGGGCAGGAACGGCCGAGAAAGGCTTGCTTAGCCAATGGTGTGGGCAAAAAGGCGAAGAGGCAAAAAAGGGGGGAAAGGATTGAGTTGCCACAGTGCAGCCCCTTATATAGCTCACCCACGGAATGACCGGAGCCAATCAGCTTTAAGTCCAATTGTCCAATCAGGAAGGGTTTTGTACAAATGTACAACCAAGTTACTTTCATTTTCCCTAGATTTCTAATTTACAAACCATATATTCAAAAGCCGTATTCCCAGTTTGGGTTTTTTTGTTAATTTCCTCCCAATTTTTCCCTACAAAAACAAATGAAGAGAAAGTACTGATAAGAAATAATTCTGTTCATGTAGAAGGGACTATGCAACTATAAACTTAACTCTAGTGTTATCTCGTTTGGCCTTATTTTCCTTGGGACATAGCTAATGTCACCAGCTTTCAGACATTTTTCTTGGACTTACTGTATTCATTAATTTTCATTCTCACTTGCCGAAAATAAATAAATACATAATTCTGAGAAGAACAATATATTCAAAATAGGATAAAGGAAATTAAATCTTTGTATGGATGCACGAGGGGCTGGGATTTAGCTCAGTTGGTAGAGCGCTGCTCTGCAGTCTCTGAGGTCCTGAGTTTGATTCCCAGTACCGGAAAATGGGAGAAGGACATGGCAACCCACTCCGAAGTCAATCCCGAAACAGCCATTGAAAACCCTATGAGGGTCACTATGAGTCGAACTCAACTCTACGGCACCTAACAACAACAACAACAGATGCACGACATACCAGGCAATATTGAAATGGGCAATATTTGCCTGTGGGGAGAATGCAAGGAGATCTTGGGCACTCAAGTTTTATTTTTCTAAATAATAAAAGGGGTTTATTGCATTATATAGTGACTATCCAGAGGTATTAAGGATTCCAACAAAATATTGACCTTGCACCTCAATTATGTTAATAACCACAAAATGGACACTCTTCCTAAAGGATGTCCTAAGATATTTTTATAAAAGCTCACTCATGAACTACTTGAGTCCTCATTTACAACCAGTAGGGAAATGAAGTAGACATACAGATTTTATTTCTCAGATTCTCTTTTATTGAAGCAACTTAAGTCACAAATTTCTCCATAAATGTGACTAAGAGGGAATTACTTAATTTGTCTTACTGGCCTAGGCCACATGATTAAGCATAATGCCTCAAAATCAAATAATGCCAAACAAAAGCCAAGAATTTTGGAGAAAGGGGAGTGGATGCCAGGAAGTTAATTAGCAAAGGTCACTTAAGTTGAATTCTATGTATGTGGCCTCTGAGACATGTAGTCATCAGTAGAAATAATTAAGAATTCATCTTAGGTTGCACTTCACCTCTAATAGTATGTTTTACATGTTAAACTTCTGTCAATTCTTCTTTTATCTCAAATATCCTTCTAGGGACAATTTTCTCCTTTCTGAAAAGCATCCAAAAAAACTTCTTCTGTACATTTTTCTTCACAATAAGTGCTTTCTGTTTTGGCTTATAAGTATAATTATTTTCCTACTGTCATTATTTGAAATATAGTTTTGCTGAGTAAAACTCCAAATTGAAGAGTAAGTTCTTATCAATAGTTAGCAGAAAGTATTTTAATGTCTTCTGACTTATTCTAATACTTATATTCTGATTGTTAAACCCTTGTGTGTGACTATCCTTTACCGGCTTCAGTTAAGATCTTAATTTTTTGTGTGTCATTCTTTAAGTGTACCACAATGTGCCTGTGATGGTTAATCTTGATTGAATTGAGAAATACCTAGGAGATTATTAAAGTGTACATCTAAATGTGTCTGTGAAGGTATTTCTAGAGAAGAATAACTAAGGGGGAAAGACCCTCCTTGAATGTGGGTGGTACAATTTCATAAAGCTGGGTACCTGGATAGAAAAAAAGAGGAAAATGGAGAAAGTTCTTGTAGGCATTCTATGTTTCCTGGCCACCATGGTGTGAGCGCCTCTGCTCTGCTGTCCTCTCCTTGCCATGATAGACAGAAACCTTTGAAACCATAAGCCAAAATAAATATTTGCCACATATTTTGTCCCAGTGATGAAGAACTGACTAACACAATGTCAAAGTGCAAATTTTTCCATATATACTGCTAAACAGATGTTGTTCTTCCTTGGATTTTTGCTTATTATTAATTTCATTGTATTCAAATAACTACTTATACTTCTATCAATTTTCTATGTCTATGCCTCTATATCATAATATATTTTTAATATCATCTAGTTTTTATTATTTCCATGTTGCATTTTAGATTTTTTTTCACCAAGTCTTCCACATCATTCATCACGTAAATTGTGATGAATGTGCTGTTTGACCCTTGCATTGACAATTATGTTTTCCATATCTTGATGTTCCATTTGTTCTGGATTTTCCTCCAGAATATATCTATTCATTCCCATTAGTTTCCTGTTGCTTATCTGGTTTTGTAAGTATAACTTTTATTTCTTTATATGTTTTCCACTTTTCCAGGGGAAGATAATTCATATATCTGTAGCTTATCAGGACTGAAATTTGTTATTTGTTATCTCTGCTGATTCACAAACTTAAGTTGGACCACTAATATGTTTTTGTAAGATAATGCTGCACAACAACACCAAAATATAGTTATTTACCCATAGTCATTTACCACTGATGGTTTATGGGAGATTTGTTTCAGACTTCCCATCAGGATCAAGTTTGTTTCTTATATTCCAAGATATAGGCTAAAAGAGGAGGATCTTCCTAGGGATAGTCTTCATATAGTGGAGGGTTGATTTTTAGCCTGTATTTTTACATTGAAATGTAATATAATATTTACAAATTATATAAAGTCAATTTTCTAAAATAATTATAATTATATGAACATAAAATTCTTCAAAGATAATATGCAGCTTTGATGTTGTATTTTATTTTATGTAAGAAATACTTGTAAATATATACATATAATTTTATTTCATTTTAATTTAATGACCAGTGTTGGTATTTTTGTCTATAGTCATGCTACCCAGATGTCGCATCTTGAAAGTTAAGCAGGGTCGGGCCTCATTAGTAGTGGGATAAGAGACCATCTGGGAATATTGGGTGCTATAGCATTGGGAGAAGGCCTCCGCAGCTCACTTCTGAAACAATCAGCCATTGAAAATGCTATGAATAGCAGAGGAGCACAGACAATAGAATTGGGCATAGCACAGCGTCTGGTAGTGTTTTGTTCTATTGTACATAGGGTAGCTATGAGTCAGATCTGACTTGATGGCACCTAACAACAACAACATTGATATTTTTATACTCTGAAATGAATTTTTGGTAGTATTATTCTGGATTATAACAACATATGTGAGAAATAAGGATCTGATCTAAAAGTTTGTACAAAACACTAAAATAAATTAGTAAAGAGATTGTAGCCATCTTCTATACATGTTCTCAATGATGCATGGTCAAATATCAAGAACCAAACACAAAAACTACCTGTGCCTATTAGTGAAAAATGATAGTAATAATTTAGTTTTAAATTTTAAGGAGACTATGTAAGTTATTTTAGATCCTATGAATATATTAAGGCTGGGATTTAGCTCAGTTGGTAGAGCGCTGCTCTGCAGTCTCTGAGGTCCCAAGTTTGATTCCCAGCACGGCAAAAGTGGGAGAAGGATGTTGCAACCCACTCCCAAGGCAATCCCAAAACAATCTGCCATTGAAAACCCTATGAGAGTCACTATGAGTTGGACCCGACTCTATAGTACCTAACGACAACATGAATATATTAACATTTATCTTCAGGTAGAAAAAGAATAAGCTCACACTTCCAAAATCTAATCACTAAGCTTAACAGAAATATTATCTGCAGCTATAACTTAAAGTTATTTGGATTTCAGTTACATGAAACTGTTGGCTATTTGTTCTCCTTTTACTTTAACTCACTCTATATCAGACTATGCGCAATAAACACTTTTAGGTGCTCATCATATTCCTGATTTATTGCCTCTTTCAAAAATGGGATTATTTTGCATCTGAAATTGCCTGTAAGTATAAGAAGCTAAAACTCTTCTACATCTTTCAGATTGTTGACAGCGTTTTTAAAATATAACTTTATCAACTTCCATATGTGACAAGTTTATAGTTAGGAAGCTACAAAAATACCAGTGATAAATAAATGAAGCATAAGAGAAAAAGCTTCCTCCATCTGTTCCTGTATTCATAGACTGATGATACACATTAACTTTCATTCAATTCCTCAGCTTTGCCTTTATATTTCTGTAGTACCAGCCTACCACTATGCTGTGAAGATGTTCTAGTCCTCTCACATGACTTCTTAAATTGGTAGTACTGGAAAGTATTCAATGTTTCTTCTATATGTGGGCTTATGTGATTCAGATGAGTATGATGGAACAGGAAAACAAAGAAATGAGAAATAAGATTAAAATCATTTTCCTCTAAAGTATCTCATCTTGAATGAACCTTATATGTGTTTAATATGCCTTTACCTTCTGTGAACTCTGTGCTTAAATGAGAACCTCCACTCCACATGCCTCAGTAAAATACAATTAAATCATGAATGTGAAGTCCTTTTAACTTGTTAGGTGCCCTTGACTCGAGTTCAACTCATAGAGATCTTCACAGGGTTTTCAATGGCTGATTGTTTCAGGAGTGGGCTGCCACATCCTTCTCCCCCCCTTTTTTTGTGTGGGGCTGGGGATTAAACCCAGGACATGAAGAGAGCACAGAGCAGCACTGTACCAACTGAGCTAACCCCAACCCCTTATATGTGGAATTGGAAATATGGCAACTACACATATTGCAGTGGAATAACTGTGGTATTGGGACTCATAGGTTGTTATATGCGTAAGGGTAAGGCAATTCAAATATTCAGAGAGATGATGCAAGTAATCATTAAAATTCTACATGTTGTAGTGATGGAAGTAGATCATTGCGGTAAGTATCAGTGTAATCAATGACTAATGAGCAGTCTTCCTACCTCTGGCTTTACCACTTTTTAAAACAAACCTATAGTGAAAATTTTTCTTCTACTATTCCATGTATTCTAAATTTTGGAGTTTAGTCATAAGTATGGGGACTATTAAAAATGTGAGGCTAATCGAATGTGTTTTAACAGGAGGCAGAAGGTGAAGAAAAATTAATATTTTAAAAATTGTGTTATTACAACTATTCCAGTGAATGAAACTGGATGGATATAAAAATAAATCTTGAGACAGCATTGTTTTTATTTCAGAAAAAATAAGATAATATTAAATTAGATTAAGCAATAGAAAGATAGTTAAGTATGTCAACAGGCTGGCAGACAGGAAGACTAGCAGATAAATAAACAAGCAGATAATTCTAACAACCTTCAATGAGTACGTCAAATGATCTTTTACAGAACTACCTGATTATCTTACATAATCTCAAACATCATTACCAAATCTGGACTAAATATATTATATTCTCATGTATTAATTATTTATCCAGTAGTACCCATCTTATTTAATGATGGGAATTCTTTTGCTCTCCAGTGTCAAAATTTAGATCCAACCCTTTCAGTGTCTCTACTTCAATTCCATATTCATACACCAATTTCTGTGAATTTGACTTCAGAAGTTAATTTTAAGTATGTAATTCTATTTCCTCTTCTTCCTGCAACTGTCCTTATTCAGATTAACATCATGTATTACTTCAATTACTAAAATAGCTGCCTGATTTCCCTGCATCCAAGTGTTCTCTTTTCCTATTGAACCCTCCAGTATATTTCCAGAATATTCTCTCTGAATAGAAATATGAACTTATCACTAACTTACCTAATATCTTTTTATGGCTTTCAGGATGAAGTCCCACCTCCTCAGCATGCTGTGTAAGGTCCCAAAGATCCAGCCCCAAGAAAAATATTTTATTAACTTTTCTTTCCTTATTCTAATACATCCACATCCTGTGTTCCACTCACAATTGCACAATACTTGCTAATTTATGCCACAGTACTTTGTGTTTACTACTTTATCTACCTTAAATAACCTTGCCCTAATGGCTTAGCTCATTATTACAACCTATGTGAAAATATCCATGCCTCCTTTTCATAGATATTCCTTTTCTATAATTCTGTAGCATATTGTTCATTCACTCCTTTAGTCATTCACTCAACAATTATATATATATATATATATATATATATATATATATATATAATATAGATAGATAGATAGAAATATAGATATGTACCTATTTTATTTTAAGTACTATATTGCACACACACACACACACACACACACACACACACACACACACACTACCTTAAATTCTAAGGCATAAGGAATGCCTACACGGAAAACAGCCTGCAACTGTACCACCCTGATATCCAATCCCATCAGATCTCAGAAGCTAAGCAGAGTCAGGCCTGGTTAGTACATGGATGGGAGACCACCTGGAAACACCAGATTCTGTAGGTTTGGGAGAAAGACCAGGCAGCCCACTCCCAAAATACTCAGCGCTGAAAATAGTGCAGGGCATGGCACAATGTGTGGTAGTGTTTCATCTGTTGTACATAGGGTCACTATGAATAGGAGCCAATTTAACGGCACCTAATAACAGCGGGCTAGGATTTAGCTCAGTTGGTAGAGCACCGCTCCGCAGTCTCTGAGGTCCCAAGTTCGACTCCCAGCACAGCAAAAATGAGAGAAGGATGTGGCAACCCACTTCCAAGGCAATCACGAAAGAATCTGCCATTGAAAATCCTATGAGGGTTGTTATGAGTCAGGCACGACTCAACAGCACCTAACAACAACAACAACAATAACAACAGCACATAAAATAATTGCAATAAAATGTGATAAGTGCCATAATAAAAGATTATTAGATGCTATAAATAGGCACAGCACCTTCCATGCATCCAATATGTGTTGCAGATTTGAGGGATTGTTACTGTTATTGTTTAGGTGTAGTCAAGTTGAGTCCGGCTCATGGGGATCCTATGAACAACAGAATGAAACATTCCCTGACACTGTGTGATGCCCAGCAATATGTTCAGCTTTTCTCTGCTATTCACAGGATTTTTGATGGTTGATCGTTTCAGGATTGTTTTGGGAGTGAGTTGCCAGTTCCTTCTCCCATTCTCATGGTGCTAGGGGTCAAACTCAGGGCCTCAGATCATGCAGAGCAGTACTCTACCAACTGAGCTAAATCCTGAGAGATTGTATATCAAGAAAATTCCGTTAAAAAGTTATTGGCTGAGCCAAGCTTTAAGTGAAAATTAGAAACTTTCCCTTATTATTGTTCCTCTGTGTGACTAATGAATGGATAGTAATGACATCCAATGAGCTAAGATGTGTAGGTCTAAAATTTAGCAGCATGATCAAAGCTAGAAATGCAAATTGTACATGTATGGATGTATAAATGGTAATCAATTACATGTAAGAAGGTGAACTATCAAGGGAAATTGTGTGGAGTGAGAATCAACTGTGAGGAATTTAGTGGGATTAAAAGTTATATTAAGAAGGAGTCGTTGTTGTTGTTGTTGTTGTTGTTGTTGTTGTTAGGTGCCTTCAAGTCAAGGCTGATTCATAATGACCCTATGTACAGCAGATCGAAACACTTCCCCATCCTGTGCCAGGCACAAGATCTTTTCTATGTTTAATCTCATTGTTGTAGACACTGTGTCAATCCATCTGGTGGAGGGTTTTCCTTTTTTTTGCTGACCTGACACTCTCCCAAACATGATGTCTTTCTCCAGGGATTGGTCTCTCCTGACTACATGTCCAAAATATGTAAGACACAGTCTGGTCATCCTTACTTCCAATGAGCACTCTGGTTGCACTTCTAGGACAGACATGTTGGTTCTTTTGGCAGTGCACAGTATATTCAATAGACATTTCCAGCACCATAATTCAAAAGCATCAATTCTTTTCCTATCTCCCTTGTTCAATGTCCAGCTTTCACACTATATGACGCTACTGAAAATACCATGGCATGAGTCAGGCACACCTTCGTCTTCAATGTGACATCTTTACTTTTCAATACTCTGAAGAGATCTTTTGACACAGGTGTTCCCAGAGCAATGCATCTTTTGATTTCTTGACTGCTGCTTCCACAAGTGTTGATTATAGTACCAAGTAAAGCAAAATGATAGACAACCTCAGTCTTTTCTCCATTTATTGTGAAGTTGCATATTGACCCAGTTATAAGGATTTTTGTTTTGTGGATGTTTAGTCCCAATCCATACTGAAGACTATGATCTTTGATCTTCATCAGTAAATGTTTTAAATCATCTTCACTTTCAGCAAGCAGAATTGTGTCATCTGCATAACACAGGTTGTTAATGAGAACTAGTCACAATGTAAAAGAATGAAGCAAGATTATCTCAGCTATCAAATCATTGTCATATTCTCCTAATAAGTATTTACAATTTAGTTTGAAAATGTTGGGTTTTGCCATACTGAAAGAAGTTGCCCCAGAACAAGTAACATTTTGTTTGGCTGTTAGATTCAAATCCCTCTCTGCATTAGATTTTAGTACCACATAACCTCTAAGTCCATGTGTTTTAGTGAGCTATTGTCGCTGTAGCAGAAACACAAACTGACTCAAACGTATGGAGGAAAGAGATTTATTGTGGGCTCACAATTTCAAAGATCAGTCCTATGGAGGGAGAGCAGGCATGGTAGCTGAAGGAGGCAGAGCCTAAGGGAGGAAATCTTTCATCTTCATGAGCAGGAAGCAGAGACAGCCCAGAGCCACGAGTCTTCAATAAAAACCTCCAATACAATGCCCCCAGTCACTCACTTCTGCCAAACTAAACCTGCCTCCCAAAGTTCCCCAACCTCACATTATAGGGTTGGGTACCAAGTGACATGAGCTTTGTGGTACAGTTTAGATCCATACTCTAACACCATGCAAACAAATAACACATAAAGGAAAATTTAAAAGGGAACACACTTCTGGACATGTTTGTTTCCCATTGAATCAGACTTATAGTCACATCATTGTGATTGGATCATATTGTTCCCAACACCCTCTTTGCAATATCAGTCATGAACTAAGAGCTAATAATCTAAATATAGATATGGAGTTTTTGACTACATACAATAGAAAAATCTAAAGCAGGTCATATGTACCTGGCTTGAGACTGAAGTTTGACAAAAGTGTGACTCAGGTTTCTGATCTTTCCAAATGAACACAATGAGATTCCTGAGTACTTCCTTCTATAGATCATAATTAAGCAAAGCAGAGAGTGTATAATGTTTCAGCCTCTGACAAATCCAGTAAACTGAATCTTAAAAATAAGTTATAAAATTTTATCTTTAATTAACTTATTTTAGTTTTAAAATGAAGCTGTAAAGTAAGGGAAGGTGAGTATATAACTAAATTTCTATATATGTGGAAAGATGGAAAATATTCTATGTATCTATAAATCATTATAAGAAGAAGCATTCTGTTGTTCTAATTCTCTCGATTCTTATGCTGTCCACCTTAATGGTTTACTGTACTGAAAACCTCCATGACACTTTAATACTTGTCATTTTATGTTAACAGCAATGATTATCCTTCCCATTGAATTAGAATCTCTTGGCATCCAAATAATTAATAGTATATTTAGTAAGAGTAGAAATGTAATTGTTTTAGATAAAGTTTAGCACTGATAGCAACACCATTAATGACTTCACCATCAGGATTAGTGAATTGATGTTGTTGTTATTAGGTGCTCTTGAGTTGGTGTCCAACTCATAGCGACCCTACAACAACAGGTGAAAATAGTATTGATAGTTCTTCTTTATTATTCATACATTTTTTCAAGGGCTGATTTTTTTTTTGAGGGGAGTAGGTTGTTGGGTCCTGCTTCCAAGTCTACAGCATGTGGTGTTCCCAGGTGATCTCCCATCTAAGTACTAACCAGGCCAGACCCTGCTTAGATTCAGAAATCTGATGGGATCAGAGACCACAGTGGTACAGCTGCAGGCTAGTGTATTGCTACTGTTATGTAAATCAAAGCTTATTGACTAATACATCAGAGCAAAAATGATTTTTGATAGTACTAGTACAAGAGACTTCTGTTGTTAGTCACAGCACTATAGCAGCATTGAATTTATATTACACTATACAATCTGGTATTGTAACAATGAGCCCAAATTTCTTACTCACCACTAAAAATGGCCAATAATCTCAGGACAATTCATTGGAACAAAGAAAAATAGTTCTTTAGCAAGCTAACAATGTAAAAACAGGAGATGGAGGTTGTCACCAAGAAAGACCATCTTGCCTTTGGGTTGCAGATGCAAGAGTTGTTATATAGGGAGTTGTGGGGAAGTATGTCAAGTAGGTAGACACCAGGGTAGTTACAAATTTTGGGTGTTAGTATCTGTAGTTACCAGATCTTCTGAGTTATGTAGATCCAAACAAAAGTTACTGATTAAAAAGTCTTATGGATCATGTTTCTTTTAGCTCCTTTTTCTAGGCATAGTTAATCCCACAGTTTATTACTAGGTTGCAGAAGGTGTTTTTCCCCCAGGGATGAGGGAAAGATAGCAAAAACTACTTTCTTGCCCCCAGAGAACCAGAAGGAGATAGACAAAGGTAACTTTGCCCAGAGGACAGACAAATGAAAGGCAACTGTTCCCAGACAAGATTGTGAAAAGTAACTTTTCACAACAAAAATTTCAACCAGGTAAGTGGCTTCAGTCTGCAGTGTCATCTACACTCACTGCCCTAAATATTTGGGTTCAGGAGTGCATGTATTATAAAAATTAAAATGTCTATTCTTCTAGTTCAGGAATTTGTAAATATTTTCTGGAAAAGTGCCTAAATATTTTAGGTTTACAGCCTATTAAGTCTCTGTTATCGTCACTTAAGTCTGGTATTGTAGCAAAAACAACCATGAAAGGCAACAACCAAACACATTGATATGGTGGTGTTCTAATAAAACTTGGTATACCAAAACTGGAAATGACCTCGATTTGGCACTCAGGCTATAGTTTACTTATCCCTCTTCTATGTCATTTGTATTGCTCCCTTATCTCTTCTGATTAATGACTCATTAATTTATCTAAACACTTTCCTATGTGAAAGCATTGATACATTTCACATGCCCTAACCAGTTTCCACAGTTAATTTGTGTGTGCATAACTTTAAATATTTCATCAGACATAGTAGCATCTAAATATTTATGTTGCTATGGAAACTTCTGAGTTCTGATTCACATTGCCCAAAAGTACATGTTAAAATTTCACTAAATTATTACAGAATGTTGAAGTGTGACCTGTATCGCTTCATCAGAAGAGATGAGATCATTGAGAAGTATTATAGTTCCCAAAAGGGCATTTTCATATATAACATGAGAAGTTACGAAAAGTTTGTCTTTTATGTATGGTACTTGCTGTCATGCCTTCACTGTCACAAGTGTAGGAAGGAAAAGACTCATAAAGAGTGACAGAATCTATCGAATATTCAGATTCTATATCAAGTAATGGCTCAAAATGCGGGTTTTGGCAAACATTTTTGTATAGAACCCATCAAAGGACCCCAAGAAAAAGAGAGTAATACTTAGATATGTATGTTAATAGAGGGTAAGAGAGGATGGCAAACAATATCAGCTTAATCAAAAGCCTTTTGTTGCTTTACCATTCACCCTTCTAAATACAGAAGCTGCAGAAATAGTGGGGGAAAAGGAGAAGAAAAATGAACCAATAAATACAACATGTCCCTTCTATCCTACATGTTAGAAGTTGAGCATCAACTAAAAGAATGATGGAGGGCCATGAAACATAAGAAAGATAAAAGTTGAACTCATACTGCACTGCATTTTTTGAAACACCAAAGTCAGACTGTTGAAAAAATTGTGTGATCATTGTATGTTGCCATCAAGAAGTAAGGAAAAGATATTGGACTGAGTGTGCATGAAAGCCCTAGTGCAAGAGGACTCAAGATATTTTGTGATAATAAACCAGTTCAAATGTGGTTTCATTTTTTCAGAAATTCAATCCTCGACTATCCCATCACTATTCTTTATTTTCTCCCATATAATATTTTACCTACAAAACTTTTAGAAAGAGAAAATATTGAAACTTAAGGAAAGAATTTAATCAAACTCATAACACAAGTAATTTTCCCCAAAAGAAATAAAATATGACATTTTAAAATTAAAAAGACATACTAACAAAAAACAATATGTTTGTCTAGAAATTGGTCTGGGATTTAGCTCAGTTGGTAGAGCGCTGCGCTGCAGTCTCTGAGATTCCGAATTCAATTCCCAACAACGCAAAAATGGGAGAAGGACTTGGCAATCCACTCCCAAGGCAATCCCGAAACAGTCAGCCATTGAAAACCCTATGAGGGAGGGTCGCTATGAGTCGGATACTGACTTGAGGGCACCTAACAACAACAACAACAACATGTCTAGAAATAATTGGAAAATTTCAGAGGGGAGAGAGAGAGAAAGAGCGAGAGAGAATAAAATTCACTTGTTTTTTTTTTTCTTGCTTTCTAACCCATGAGCAACACTGACTCCTATAAGAAAGTGGGAAAATTCATTTAAAGATCTGATGAAAAGTGATTTTCACATTACAAAGTAAAACTCAGAAAATCGAGTAAAATGATGGAATAAAAGTATGTGTGACAAGCGGCAAAGGAACTAAATAGACAATTCCTAAATGAAGAAACTCATAAGGCCATGAAACATGAAAAAATGCTCAATATCCCTAGCTGTCGGGGTCTGAGGCTTTATATATAGAAAATGATGGTCATGTTCCATAAGAGACAGGATGTTCTGCTGCTCCTTTAAGGACGTACAAAGTGTTTCAGAGCCACTAGACAAAGAAAGTGCTGTTCCTGGGAGAGTTAACTTTTACCCTAAAAAATAAACAGAAGCGGTTGTATGCCTCCAAGGTTGTATGCCTTCAAGGACGGCTGAGGTTGTAGATAATAAGCTGAGGTTGCCAGAAGCAGTTGTAGCCCTCAAGGACAGCTCCTTGAGCTTTTTTGATAATTTCTACATAAGTATGAGAACTGAAAATAAAGCTTTGCTCAAGACCATCAGTCTTGGCCTCTTCGTCTCTTTCATCCTCGGCTCTCCCCTTCCCCCATCTGGACCGCGGCACCTAGCCATTAGGGAAATGCAAACCAAAACAACTCTGAGATTCCACCTTACTCCAGTAATGGCCAAGATCAATAAAACAAATAAAAACAAATGTTGGTGAGGGTGTGGAGAAAAGGGAACCCTCTTACATTGCTAGGGAGCTGTAAATTGGTTCAACCACTTTGGAAAGCAATATGGAGTTACCTCAGAAAACTAAAAATAGAGCTGTTATATGACCCAGTTCTACCACTACTGGGAATAAACCCATAGGAAGATGAGTCATTATACTGCTGAGACACCTGCACCTCCATAGTAAATGCAGCACTTTTCACAATAGCAAGGGTATGGAATCAACCAATGTTCCCATCAATAGAATGGATAAAAAATTATGGTACATATACACAATGGAATACTACTCAGTTATTAAAAAATGAAATAATATCATTTGCAGAAAAATGGATGAAATTAGAGAACATCATCTTAAGTGAAATAACACCAGCCCAAAAAGAGAATTACCATATGTTCTCACTCAAATATGGGTGCTGAATCAAACCCAAAGGAAGGAAAAAATTCTATTCATAAATTGAAACATAAAAAGGCACGATTAAACTTAGTGCAGAAGAAACAATTTAAGGAGTAGAAATGAGGGAGGGTTCTAGCAGAGGGAAGTGAAGATTGGAGAAGATGGGAAAGGGAGGAGGCTCAATGAGGAAGGGGGAGAGGTCAGTCTCAATGTAAACAGCACAACTTCATGAGTATGTTGAAAAAGTAGGGGAAGAGAGAAAGAAAATGAATGAAACCTAATAGAATAGCTAAAAATATAGTTATACCAAATACTGGCAATAATGCAAACATACTAGATCACTTAAGTAAACTACTGAGAATGTGAAAAGGTAGCTCACTATAGAAAAAAATTTCAATTTATATCAAAATTGTATGCACATATGTAGATGAATATTCTCACAAAAAGAGGTGCAAATAGAATTCAGATCATTAGTGGGGAGGGTGGGCAAGGGGGATGAATGTAATGAGAGGGTAAGGGGGAAGTTACATGAGCAATGTAGAATAAAATGTATGTATGGAAATGTCATAATGAGACCCAGTAAGTAGTACATTAAAAATTACTAATAAAAAAGAAAAAGAAATACTGTCTAACACTGTGCCATGCTGAGCACTGTTGACAGATAGTAAAATACATTTTTCTAAATATCTTTTTATATAAGAATTCTTTAACTTCTGCTGTGTGAGAGCTATCTACTTTTCTTTCTATTCTTGAGGTCAAACTTTAAAAATTGAGTTTGAATTTTGTTACATCATAAGTAAAAAACTTTTGAAAAAAATTATGTGTGAAATCAGATAAGTTACTTCTTGTAAACTCTTCCTTGAAAGGAGACTCTAAGATGTTTCTTTAATACCAGAAAGCAAATCAAAAAGGGCAAAATATGATACTTAGAAACCAGTAGGTTCAATGTAAAAAGACAATTGTTTAGAAACCAACCAATTCAGTATGGAGAAGGAAGACACAGAGTTCATGAAAGAAGTGATCTAAGAAAAAAGGAGATTTCATAGAAAATATAATATGCTTGGGACATTAGAAGAATTTACTGATAAGATAAACATCTAAAAAAAGGATATATGAAAACTAGAAAAACCAGGGGATACTGTGGCAAATTTAAAAGTATGTTTTTGTTAGGTGCCATCCAGTCAGGTCCAACTCATAGCAACTCTATGTACAGCAGATCAAAACACTACCCTACACCGTGCCAGGTACATGATCTTATTTATATTTAAGCCCATTGTTTCAGACACTGTGTTAATCCATCTGGTGGAGGGTTTTTGGTTTTTTCGCTGACCTGCCACTCTCCCAAACATGATGTCTTTCTCCAGGCATTGGTCTCTCCTGATTACATGTCCAAAATATGTAAGATGAAGTCTAGCCATCCTTGTTTCCAATGAGCATTCTGGTTGCACTTCTTCTAGGACAGACATGTTGGTCCTTTTTTTGTGATCTGTTGGTTCTTTTGGCAGTCCATGGCATATTCAATACAAATCTCCAGCACCATAATTCAAAAGCATCAATTCTACTCCTGCTTCCCTTATTCAATATCCAGCTTTCACAACCATATGATGTGACTGAATATACCATGGCACCAGTCAAGCGCACATTTATCTTCAATGTGACATCGTTACTTTTTATTACTCTAAAGAGATCTTTTGCCACAGTTTTTTCCAAAGCAATGTGTCTATTAATTTCTTGACTGCTGCTTCCACAGGTATTGATTATAGAACCAAGTAAAGCAAAATCATGGAAAACCTCAATCTTTTCTCCATTTATTGTGAAGATGCACACTTACCCACTTGTAAGGATTTTTGTTTTGTTAATGTTGAGTCACAATCCATACTGAAGGCTATGTTCTTTGATCTTCATCATTAAATGTTTCAAACCTTCTTCACTTTCAGCAAGCAGAGTTGTGTCATCTGCATAGCACAGGTTGTTAATGAGTTTTCTTCTAAACCTGATGATGCACATTCTTCTTCATAAAGTCGATCTTCTCAGATTATTTGCTCAACATAGAATTTGAAGAGATATGGTGAAAGGAGACTGCCCTGACACACACATTTCTCAACTTTAAGACATGGTATGATTCCTTGTTCTGTTCAAATTACTGCCTCCTGGTCCATGTACAGATTCCCCATGAGTAAAATTAGGTGGTTTGGTGTTCATACACTTCACAGTGTTATTCATAATTTCTTATGATTCACACAGTCAAATGCCTTTGCATAGTTGATAAAACATAAGATATCTTTCTGATATTCTCTGATTTAGACTAATATCTATCTGACATCAGCAATGATGTCCTTGGTTTCCCATCAACTTCTGAATCCAGCTTGACTTTCTACTGCTGTAGTCACTTTTGAATGATCTTTAGTAAAATTTTGCTTGTGTGTGATATTAATGATATTTTTCAACAATTTCCACATTTCATTGGACCTCCTTTCTTGGAAATAGGCACAAATACAGATATCTTCCAGTCAGTTGGTCAGGTAGCTGTTTTCCAAATCTCTTGGAATAAACAGGTTAACACCTCCAATGCTGGATCTATTTGTTGAAACACCTCTGTTGGTATTCCAACATTTCTTGGAGGCTTGTGTTTCACCAGTTCCTTCAAGGTAGCTTCTACTTCATCCTTCAACACCATTGGTTTCTCATCATATGCAACCTCTTGAAATGGTTGGTCATCTACTAATTCTTTTTCTGTATAATGACTGTGTATTTTTTCCATCTTCTTTTGATGTTTCCTGCATCATTTAATATTTTCCCTGTAGAATCTTTCACTATTGCCACTCGAGGGTTGAATTTTTTCAGTTCCTTAAGCTTGAGAAACACCCAGTGTTCTTCCCTTATGGTTTTATGTCGCCAGCTCTTTGCACATGTCATTATAGTATGTGATATATCTTCTCGAGCTGCCTTTTGAAATATTCTGTTTAGTTCCTTAACTTCATCATGTACTCCTTTTACTGTAGCTGCTGGAAGTTCAAGGGCAAGTTTCAGCATCTCTTTTGACATGCAATTTGGTCTTTTTTCCCTTTCTTTTTAATTACTTTTGTTTTCTTCATGAATGATACCTTTGATGTTGTGCCACAATGCATTTGCTCTCGTGTCATTTGTGTCTAATGCATTAAACCTGTTCTTGAGGTGGTCTCTGAACTCAGGTGAGATATACTCAAGGTCATACCTGGGCTCTTGTGCACTTGTTCTAATTTTCTTCAGTTTCAGTTTGAACTTGCAATTGAACATTTGATGGTCTAATCCAGAATCAGCACCTGGTCTTGTTCTGATATTTGATATGGAGCTTTTCTATCATTTCTTTCCACAAATGTAATAAGTTTGGTTCCTGTGTGCTCAATCTGGTGAAGTCCATGTCACCAGTTATGTTGACAAAAAAATGTATTTGCTATGAAAAGCTCATTGGTCTTACAAAATTCTATCATGCAATCTCCAAGATCACCATTTCTGTAACCAAGACCATGTGTTCCAACAACTAACACTTCTTTTTCTTTCTTTCTTTCTTTTTTTTTTTTTTTTTGGTACTGGGAGTTGAACCCAGGGCCTCACACTTGCATGCTTCACAAGTGCTGGACCACTGAGCTGCATCCCCAGCCCATTTTTTTAAACTTTTTTGAGACAGGGTCTCAGTAAGTTATGCAGACTGCCCCTGATCTCAAACTTGTGATCCTCCTGCCTCCGCCTCCCAAGTGGCTGGGATTACAGGCGTGCACCACCATGCCCAGCTCTCCAACTACTGAGACTTCTTTATTCAACTTTTGCATTCCAGTCACCAGTAATTATCAGTACACCTTGATTGCATGTTTGATCTATTTCAGATTGCAGAAGCTGGTAGAAGTCTTCCCTATCATCATTTGTGGCCCTAGTGGTGTATAAATGTGAAGAATAGTCATATTAACTGGACTTCCTTATAGGTGTATGAATATCATTTTGTCACTGACAGGATTGTATTTCAGTACAGGTCTTGAGATACCCTTTTTGATGATGAATGCAACCCCATTTCTCTTTAGTTTGTCATTCCCAGCAAAGTAGACCATATGATTATCTGACTCATGATGGCCTGTGCTGATCCATTTTAGCTCACTGATGCCCATAATGTCGCTGTTTATGTGTTCCATTTCTTTTTAAATGATTTCTAATTTTCCTAGATTCATACTATGTACATTCCATGTTCCAACTATTAATGAATGTTTACAGTTGTTTTTCCACATTTTGTGCCATGACAGATTAGCAAATGGAGATCGTTGGGATTTTAATCCATTTCTGTCATCAAAGTAGACTCTACTTTGAGGACACAACTCTTCCCTGTAGTCTTTTGAGAGCCTTCTAACCTGGTGGACTCATTTTCCAGCACTTTATCTGACAGTGTTTCTTTGCTATTCGTAGGGTTCTCAATGGCTAGTTGTTTCAGGAGTGGGTCACCAGGTCTTCCTCCCTAGTCTATCTTAGTCTGGAAGCTTAGCTGAAACCTGTAGACCTTGGGTGATCCTGCTGGTATCTGAGATACTTGGTGACATAGCTTTCAGCCTCATAGCAATATGCAAGCCCCCACAGTACTGCATACTGGCAGACATGTGGGGGATTTAAAAGTATACAGGAGAGAAGATGTAATAAACCAGACTAATGGCCATGAAATTGAATTTATTATGGTTATATGAACCTTTAATTTGAAATTTTGTAAGTCTACCTATAGCTAAAAGGCATATAATACATACTGTGACAGATCATAATATAAATGTAACTAGGCTTTTGAGCGATTTCTCAACCTGCTTAATTTGTTGAGACATAACTAAAAAATGTTTTTTTCCCAATAAATGGACCTGAATGGTTTCAAAATTGTAACATATTCAACCTAAGTCTCTTGCTGGGGATCAACTATCATAATAACTTCTTGGGTAGAGTCTGATTTTGCACTCAATTTCAGCTGCTTCAAAATTCTCTTCTTGATATTACCATTTCAGTTCAGCTTCTTTTAAAACTACAACCTCAAGCTTCCTTCAAAATATTTATCCTACCACCCAATCTAAGACAAACTAGTCTTGTCTAAACTTCAAGTGACTTGTATTGGCAAGGAAATGATCTGTCCTTTATACAAGTACACTTTCTTTTTCAGTGTCGGGGTTCTGCTCTGTCTTGGCTATGGCCTTGGGGCCTTGTCCTGACACCAGTAATGTCCCAGGACCCTTGGGCTTAGGGTAAGAGTCTGGTCAGTGATGTCAAAGGAAGGGCCTTGGGAGCCTTCTCAACAAAACAGGACAGGAACTTCTATTAAGTTGCTCCACCAAAGAGGAGCAAGCAGGAAGCAACCGTTTAGAAGTGGCAGCTCAGAAGCTAGCAGCAGGGGGTGCTGCTGCTTCAATGGTATGACAGCTTTAAGATATTATGCTAATCAGCTTGGTGGTGTCTGGATGGCACCAGAGGTCTGCTGGTCTTGCCTCTCGCAGCTTGCCTTCTTTCTCCCCTCCTTCCCAGGCTTGGGAGGAATTGGGGAGCTCTTTGTGTCTTGCTAGGTACCTTCAACTCTTTGGTGCACCTGAGCTTGACACAGAATCTTGCTTGTAGGTCTGCCACAGGATTACGGTTTGCTGGTTCAAGGTGATGAGGTCCGGATAGCAGGTGGAGAACAATAGGTTGTGTAATAAGAGGGGTGCCAGTGATGGTCAGTGGCCTACTTATATGGCTTTTGGGAAAAGGGAGCATGAGGGAGGTAGCCAATCAGAGTGCATTCCCTGACAGGTATGTCAAGTTTACCTGCCATATCTGCGAGGTGGAACAGATATTTAAAGAAAGTGAATTTGGGGTGCAATTAGGATAGATCAGTTACTCCCAGGCCAGGCCAATCAGCAGGCTTCCTTTATTGACCAATCAAGTGGGTCCTGATGGCCAAACAAGTTAGAGATGGCTGCGTCAAAGCTGGCCTGGTCAGGGGCCATCTTTGTTCAGTTGATGGGAGGGGGAGAGTGAAGGACCAGGATATAGGCCAAGGGTCACTGGTCCTGGAGGATAAATGTTGGTCCTCCAAGCAGGCCAGAGGAACCCCTGCCACTGTGGTCCTCTATCCCCTGGGGCTACCATACCCTGAAGGATAGATGTTGGTCTTCCAGGCAGGCTAGATAGGCCCTTATCATGGTGGTACTCTCTAGGAATCCCAACATTTCAGTATGTTTTTACCCTCCTGTCTTCAGATTCTAGACTGCCAGATGCCTCTAACTTGATGGTCAATAATGAAGTTACAAGTGAAGCCACACAACACCACTGAGAGTGTAGTAAGCTTTCAAATGGGTAACAAGAAGTTAATGAACATTTTCTGCAGGCATTTTTAACCTTTATGAATAGTCTACTTGAATTTCCATAATCCACTGGCCTCAAAAATTGGAATGTACCCCTTTTCCTTCTTCATAATGGCTGGACATGGGAGAAGGATATGACAATCCACTCCTGAGGCAATCCTGAAACAATCAGCCATTGAAAACGCTATGAAGGTTGCTATTGTAGGGAAAAATTGAGAGGAAATTGGCAAAAACTCCCAAACTGGGAAAACGGTTTTTGAATATCTGGTTTGTAAATTGGAAATCTGGGGAAAATGAAAGTAACTTGGTTGCACATTTGTACAAAACCCTTCCTGATTGGACAATTGGACTGAAAGCTGATTGGCTCAGGCCATTCCATGGGCAAGCTACATAAAGAGCTGAGCTGTAGCAGCTCGACCCTTTTGGCAGCCCTTTTTTCGTCTTCTCACCCGTTTCTACTTAGACCACAGATGAGGAAACACCTCTCCTGCTGCTCTCCCCCAGAACTTTGGTGAGGAAAGAATGCTTTCCCATCGCAACGCTCAACAAGGAAAAGAACCTGCTCTCCATCTGATCACCCACAAAGCAACAGCTGTCTCCTCCTGACCACCGAGACAACCAACACAGGTGTTTGCCCCTGGAAGGCAAAAGTGCCTGAGGCTTTTCCTTTCTCCCATCTCCGCCGGGGTGCCGGGGGCCACAGGAGTCTGAGCCCCTCACCTGAGGGTCCTGAGTGAATTGTGTTTAGTATCTGTGTGCGTGACAGCGCCACCCATCCATACCTCCAGGCCGGACGGGGTGGCACATGCCCCACAGCTATGTGATGGGCAAGACTCCACGGCAAATAACAACAACAACAATGGCTGGGCATCGGAGGACAGACAATTGGGGAATGTAGACTAGTTATAGAACTCTCAGTAAACCTTTTGGAGAGGTACTGATCCTAAACTATATTTGCAGCTCATGCATGTATAGGCAAACTTTGAATTTAGAGTGAGAGATATTTAATACATTTTGTGTTGAATTTCACCCATAATCACAATGAATCAATATCACTTTTTGCTATTATTAGTGATTTGTAAAAGTGAAATTAAATAGACAAAAACTGGTATGGAGAAGAGAAAAGGAAAAGAGTAAGAATCCTATTATAGTTTAAATATATAGAATGTTCCCCAAAGGCCCATGTATTAAAGGCATGATCTTCAACCAGTGGTGGTATTGGGAGGAGGTTGAATTTTTAGGGGGTAGAGCCTAGTGGAAGGTCTTGAGATCATTGGATATATGCTGTTGGAGAAGATTGTGGGGGTCCTATTATCTTCTTTTCCTATGTCTTTTCCCTCCAGCCCTGTTTCTTGGATATGAGGTGAGCAGTTTAGTTCCATCTTGTCCTCCTATGATGATATGCCACCACAGATTCAAAGCAATGGAGTCAAGTAATTATGAACTGAAACCTCTAAAACTGTCAGCCAAAATGAATATTTTCCTCCTTTAAAGTTAGTATTATATTTTGGATTTGGAATATCTATCAAAGGCCTATGTGTTAAAGACCTACTCCCTAAAGTGACACTATTGGGAGGTGGTGTTGTTGTTGTTAGGTGCCATTGAGTCGGTATCCGACTCATAGCGACAACAGGGGAAACACTGTTGTCAGTGCTTCTCTGCTATTCATAGGGTTTTCAATGGCAGATTGATTTTTGGGAGGGGGTTGCCAGGTCCTTCTCCCAAGCCTACAGCTTCTGGTGTTCCCAGGTGGTCTCCCATCCAGGTACTAACCAGGCCTGACCCTGCTTAGCTTCTGAGATCTGATGGGATCGGATGACACAGGGCTATGGCTGCAGGCATTGGGAGGTAGAAGAATCTTTAAGAAGTGGAGTATAGTGGGAGATCTTATGATCATTGAGGGTGTTCCCTCAAGAGAGATAATGGGGCCTCACTTCTTCTGTTTTTTCTCTTTCACATCCTTGCCATAAGAGGAATGATTTTTCTGTGAGCTGTTGCCATGATGTCCTGCCGCATTACAGGCTCGAAAGCAATGGAACTGCCACCATGGATTAAAACCTCCAAAATTGTGAGCCAAAATAAACTCTTTTTCCTTACATTGGTTACCTCGGGTATCTGTTACAATGTCAGAAAACTAAATAACACAGAAAATTAGTACCAAGAATTAGTGTCTCAGTTGTTACTATACCTGACCAGATGGGGAAGAACCTGTAAAATTGCTTTATGGGAGGAGACTGAAAATGGTTTGAGGAGTTGGCTAGAAAAAGCCTAAAATCCTGAAATCAGAGTTTAGTGAGAAATTGTTAAAATTCTCAGAAGACCAGATGCTGAGAAGGATGTGGACAGGAAAGGTGATTTTGAAGAGGTTTCAAATGGAAATGAGGATTCTGTCAAGAATTAGAATAAAGACCACTCATGTGACAATATGGTAAAGATTTTGGGTGACTTATATTCATGCTCTGAGACTCTGTGAAAGGCAGAGTTTAAAGAAGGTAGAATAGTTAATCTGGTGACAGAAATACCAAGAGAGCAAAGGAAGTAGCATGGGTATTACTTGCTTTCTATTTTCAGTCAAATTTACAGTGAGAATTGGGAGTAAAGAAAAGAAAAGCAAAACAATTTGGAAAACTTACAATGTGACCAGAAAAGATGTATGTATAAAGTTCTGGCTAAGGAGAGTTCTGTTGTGGATGTTAGTGCTGTTATAAGGAAAACTAAACCCTTTGCACTAGAACCAGAGGAAAGATGATCTGAAAGCATCTCAAGAATCAATAAAGGCCAGGTGATTTGGTGCATGAGTATAATCCCAACAACTTGGGACGGTGAGTCATGAAGACTGTGTGTTTGAAGCCAGAGGCAGACTATGTCATTTAGCAAGAACTTGTCTCAAAAGTAGAAAATAAAAAGAGGCTGGGGGTGCAACTCAGTGATAGAGGACTTGTTTAGCCTGTGATAGGCCTCATGTTCAACATCCAGTACAGCAAAAACAGGAAAAGAAAAAGAAAAAAAATATGTCAGCAATGCCTTGCCTACCTCAAGCTCACAGGTGGAGGAATGCAAAATTATTTCAATGACTTCCCAGGGCAAAAGCTTTTGAGAAGAAAGCCCTGAGGCTCCTTGCTTACTCTGAATTGCCTACGGAATCATTGTGGGCAAGGTAGTCAAAGGGCATTGCAGCAATTCTTCAAGAAGGCTCTTATAACTCCTGCGAATTGAAGACCTTAGCATTGTCTATGGGATGCTGTTTTACTCCTGCGAATTGAAGACTTTAGCATTGTCTATGGGATGCTGTTTATTAGGAAAGCAAAATGCAAAAGTTATTGGGGGTATGGAGGCTTTCACTCAGATTTTAGAGGAAAGCCTGGGAAGCCAGGCAGTGTGTTCATAATCAGAGTCCCTTCAATCAGACACTGATCAGACAATGTGTGAAACTGTGATAGTGAAGCCAATGCTGAAATGGAAACAAGAGTAATTAGCAAAGTAAGGTGCAAGCAGGGCTGGGATTTGGCTCAGTGGGTAGAGCACTGCGCTGCAGTCTCTGAGGTCCCGAGTTCAATTCCCAGTACCACAAAAATGGGAGAAGGACCTGGCAATCCACTCCCAAGGCAATCCCGAAGTAGTCAGCCATTGAAAACCCTATGAGGGTCGCTATGAGTCGGATACCGACTCGACGGCACCTAACAACAACAACAAGGTGCAAGCAATGAGAAGAACCAACTCAAGAGAGAAGTAGGCTGCATCTAGCAAAGCCATAGTAACAAAGTTGCTCAATTGTTTAGGAGCCCACTTTCCATCACAGTGTTCTGCAAATGGTAGACACAGAGACTTAGGATTTATTGTTTGCCCTTTTAGGTTTTGGTACTGCTTTGGTATGATCCTTCTTTTCCATGCTTCTATTACTCCCTTTGGAACAAGACTAATTGCCTTATGTATCTTCCACCATTATACCTTGGGAGTATATAACTGCTTTAGTCTGTACAGGGTCTTACAGGTGAGATTGCCTAAATTCACAGAGGAGACTTTGGACTTGGACATATGAACAATGCTGGAATAGTTAAGATTTTGTAAACTCTTGGAAACTAAATACATTTTGCATTATGAGACAGGCTTTGAGGGCCAAAGTTAGAATGTTCTAATTCAGATCAGAAATACTCCCCACGGGTCCATGTGGTAAAGACTTGGTCCCTAACATGGTGCTACTATTGTGTAATAGGTGTTGTCAAGTCAGATCCAACCCTTAGTGACCCTATATACAACAGAATGAAGCACTACCTGATACTGTGCCATGTGTGGTACTACTGTCATTGCTTCTCTGATATTCATAGGGTTTTCAATGGCTGATTGTTTTGAGAGTGGCCTGTTGGGTCCTTTTCCCAAGCCTATAGCACATGATATTCCCAGGAAGTCTCCTATCCAAGTAGTAACCAGGCTTAGTTTAGATTCCAAGATCTGATAAGATTGGACCCCAGGGTGATATGGGTGTTGCTGTGTGTAGGGATAAAAATCTCAAGAGATGGGTCCTAGCGCAAAGTCTTCTGATCACTGGAGGTGTGCCCTTAAAGGGGATAGCAGAACACCACTCTTTTCTCTCTTTCTTTTATGTGCTGTTCATGGGGTGAATGGTTTTGCCACATGCTGCTGTCATGATGTGCTGCTTTGCTATGAACCCCCAAACAATCAGTCTGCCCAACCATTGAATGAAGCTTCTAAAACTGTGAGCCAAAATAAACCTCTTCTCTTTATAGTGGATAATATCAGAGATTTTTCATAGTATCAGGAAGCTGACTAACACAGATGCTTAAAAATTTATCTTAAAACTGCAGTCTGGAAATAGAGAAGAAAGGCATAAATGTTACAAATTAATGAAATAATATTAATGACAGCTTTATTGGGCAGGGAAGATGTGAAGAAATTTGTAAATTGTATGTGAATGAAATATTTGTCCATCATAATGGGAATTGGGCTGGGATTTAGCTCAGTTGGTAGAACGCTGCTCTACAGTCTCTGATGTCCTGAGTTTGATTCCCAGCACTGCAAAATGGGAGAAGGACATGGCAACCCACTCCCAAGGCAATCCCAAAATAGCCATTGAAAGCCCTATGAGGGTTGCTGTGAGTCAGACTCAACTCAGTGGCACCTAACAACAACAACAACAACAATGGGAATTAGGTGGATTATGTTTAAAGAGATGAACTAGGTTACACTGAAAGTTTTTTGGAATTATAGAAAAAATGCGTAAGAAAACCTCAAACCAGAAACAATTAAGAGCATCTCTCTTTGTCCACAAATACCACTGGGATGAAGAGGAAAGAAGTAAGATTTTTGTTTTTATTGTATGTTTTTGTATTCATTGTTTATATAAGCTATGTGAGCAAATATTTCTATTTAAATTACAATAAAAAGACCACAGCGAAGTTATTAGAAATAATAAATTCAGCAAAGTTTAAGACTGAAAAATTAATATACAAAATATCAGTAGAATTTCTACAAGCCAAAGGTCAATTACCTGAAAAAGAAATCAAGAAAGCAATCTCATTTACAAGAACTACAAAAATATAAATTATCTAATAATAAATTTAGCTCAATAGGTAAAACATCTCTACAGCTAAAACTATAAAACAATTATGAAAGAAACTGAAGAGGACACAAAAAATGGAAAGATATGCTATAGTTATGGATTGGAAGAATCAGCATTTTAAAAATATACATACTACAGAAAACTATTGTTCACTGTAATCTTCATCAAAATTTCAAGGGCTGTCTTCACAGAAACAGAAAAAACAATTCTAGTACTTGCATTAACCTCACAAAGCTCTGACTGAATAGTTAAAGAAATTTTGAACAAGGAAAACAAGGCAGGAAACATACTACTCCCCAACTTTAAAATATATTACAAAGTTTGGAATTCTGGTTAAGATGGTAGTTTAAAAGCAGCAACATGCTAGGTGTAGTGATGCACACACCTGTAAACCCAGCCACTCGGGAGGCAGAGACAGGAGGATCACAAGTTCAAGACCAGAGACAGTCTGAATAATTTAGTGAGACCCTGTCTCCAGAAAAAAGTAAAAAAGTGAGCTAGGGGTACATCTTAATGGTCCAGCACTTGCAAAGCATGCAAGTGTGAGGCCCTGGGTTCAACCCCTGATACAAAAAAAAAAAAAAAAAAAGCAGCAACATGGGACATGGTGCAATGAAGGAGGAAGGATAAAAAAGGATAGACTCTGTCCCAAAGAGAAAAATAGGAAATACACAGATATCACTAAGGTAGTGATAATTTAGATGCATCATGCTGAAAATAGAATTATGCTACAGTAAGGAGAGGGGGGTTGGGATTTAGCTCAGTGGGTAGAGCGCTGTGCTGCAGTCTCTGAGGCCCCGAGTTCAATTCCCAGCACCGCAAAAATGGGAGAAGGGCCTGGAAATCCACTCCCAAGGCAATCCCTAAACACTCAGCCATTGAAAACCCTATGAGGGTCGCTATGAGTCGGATACTGATTCGATGCACCTAACCACAACAACAACAACAGGAAGGAGAACATGAGAGGGAGCCCAGATGTGAAACTCCCCAGTGGAGGAGGAGGAAAAACTCCAGAAAGTCTCTAATTTGCACTGGGAGGAGTCTTCACCTGAAGTGAATAGTGCTGAGAGGACAAGGAAGTGCCATAATAGTTTGTAAAATTGGCACCTGAGATGTATATACACTGAGACTAAGGGGAAGAGATCCCACACATAGTGGACTTGGTATTGGTAGTGGCACCAAAGTGTTGAGGGCAGTAAAAAAGACACCTGGGGTGTGAGCATGCAGGGATGCTGAGGAGGTATAATTGTTCTTAGTTAATTACACTTTGATTACCAGCTTCAGCAGGTTCAGTTTACAAAATTAACTTTGCCTGATGCTGAGGCAAATGAGAGCAGTTCTGGTGCTAGGGCACCAGAAAAGTATACTTCTCAATATTGGCAGCCCATGCCAAAGTGTCGAACATGATGCCAAGGGACTCAGAGTGTGAGCAAGCAGGGAAGCTGAGGAGGTGTACCAGGACTTTATGAATCAGACTTTTGTTGTCAGCTCTGGCGGGTGCCAGAGGAACATACATGCTGAGAAATCAGGAGGGTATGTAGGCAGTTTATAATCCTGGTTTCCATAGTGGCTACTATGAATACTACTTGAAGACATTGATCTGGAAGGTGTGACATCTGGTGGGAAGGTAGGACTTCCTAAGTAGGTCATGAGTGGAAGACATTTAGAAGGGACTGCCTGTTAGTACGTGATTTGTTCTTTATCTCTGCCTTTCTTTCTTTACATTTTATGTTTTTTCATTCTTCTCATTTTAACCATTTTCCCTTTTAAGTTATCCTAGTTATATGATAAATATTCACTCAATACTTGTCAAATTCACTTGTTAAAAAAGAACTTTCATGTTTCTATCTCTTCTAGCTGTTACAATTTTGTATAACTACATATGATATATGTGTGTGTGTGTGTGTGCGTGTGTGTGTGTGTGTGTGTGTGTATTATATGTTATTGTTAGGTGCCATCCAGTTAGATATGACTCATAGTGACCTTATGTACAACAGAACAAAACACTACCTGACACTGTGCCATGTTGGCACTGTGTCAGTGCCTCTTTGCTATTCATAACGTTTTTGATGGCTGATTATTTCAGGGGTATACTGTCACATCCTCCTCTCAAGCATGGTATTCACAGGGAGTCCCCCATCCAAAGTCTAACCAGGCCCAACTCTGCTTAGTTTCTGAGATCAGATAGGAATGGATTCCAGTGCGGTATGACTGTAGACTGGGGACCAAGACCTCAAGAGAGGACTGTATACCTAGAAGATCCCCAAATGAATCAGAAAGAGATATCCAGGCTAACAGATGTAAAGGAACCAAAATACAAACACACAGAATATGAAAAAGCAAGATGACAGGACTTCTCCAAAAGACTATAACTCCACAGTAATTGAAACCAAGGAAATTGAAATGCTTGACTTGTCAGACAAGGAATTCAAAATCTCCTTAAAAAAGTGATAAGTGATCTTAAGGAAGTACAACTAAACAGATGAAGGCAATCCAGGAATTTGACAAAACATATCAAACTTAGAAGAAAAATTCAGCAAAGAAATTGAAATATTAAAATACCTAACATAAATGTTGAAAATACAAACCTACAAATAAAAATAACAGTAGAAAGTAACATCAACAGACTGGATCAAGCAGAAGAGAAAATATCAAGGATGGCAGACAAGATTGAAGTCTTAATATATTCAGACATGAACAAGGAAAAAAGTAAGGAAATAAGACCATGAGTTCTAAGATGTATGGGAGAAGATGAAGAGACATAACCTTAGAATCCATGGTGTAGAAGAATGAGCTGAGGCTAAAAATCAAAGGTGTAGAAAATCTATTCAATGAAATAAAAGCAGAAAATACCCCCAGTCTAAGAGAAGAAATAGATAACAAAATAATAGAGACATCAGGAACCCCAAGTAGGCTTGACCAGAAGAGACCCTATCCACATCACATTATAGTTGGAATGATAAAACTATAAAACAAAAAGAAAGAAAGAAAGAAAGAAAGAAAGAAAGAAAGAAAGAAAGGAAGGAAGGAAGGAAGAAAGGAAGGAAGAAAGAAAAAAGAAAAGAAAAGAAAATCCTTTTTAAAGATTGCAAGAGAAAAACACCAGCTTACATGCAAAGGCAAACCCATCAGAATAACATTAGACATCTCAGTTGTTGTTGTTAGGTGCCATGGAGTCCTGTCTGACTCATAGTGACCCTTATAGGGTTTTCAATGGCTGATTGTTTTGGAATCATGTCTGGAGTGGATTGCCATGCCTTCTCCCATTTTTGCCATGCTGGGAATCAAACTCCGGACCTCAGAGACTGCAAAGCGGGACTCTACCAACTGTACTAAATCCCAGCCCCATAGAATATATACATGATGAAAAAAATGACGAAAGGATGAAATCCTGTGAATCCTGTCATTTTCAATAACATGGATGGAATTGGACATTATGTTGAATGAAAATAAGCCAGGCACAGAAGGACAACTATGTCATGATCTCACTTCCACATGGAATCTAAGAAAGCTGATCTCACTGTAGCATTTGAAAGTAGACAGTGGTAACCAGAGGCTAGGGAGAGTACAGGGAAGGGAAGAATTGAGAAAAGTTCATTTGTGCCGGGCGCTGTGGCACACGCCTATAATCCCAGCAGCTTGGGAGGTGGAGGCAGGAGGATCTCAAGTTCGAGACCAGAGGCAGTCTGCGTAATTTAGTGAGACCCTGTCTCAAAAAGTAAAAAAAGAAAAAAAATGGGCTGAGGGTGCAGCTCAGTGGTCCAGCACTTGCAGAGCATCCAAGTGCAAGGCCCTGGGTTCAACCCCCAGTACCCCCCAAAAAAAAGAAAAGTTTATTTGTGAGTCTGAAGTTACAGTTATATTATAAAAATAAGTTCTGATGTTCTATGTCATAGTAAGTTTACTGTACATAGAATGCTGGGTATTTTATTATGATCCAACCTTTGAATAGGATTTTTCCTTCTTGTAATTTTGAATCAGCTCCCTCATATGAGTGAGAACATGTGTTGTTTCTCTTTCTGAGCTTGTGTTCGTTCACTCAAAATAATTTTCTCTAATTCAAGGGGGGGAGATAAGAATGATGTCAATATAAATGGACTAGAAAATGCATGTAATTGTTCTAACAAGATAGAAACAAAGACCACTACAGGAAAAGTTTCTATCTTAAACAGAACTGGAACCCAAGGACATATAGAAAAATACTACTAAGTAAAAGATAGAGAAGACTTAGATGGGAAACTTAGATGGGAAGGGTGGGAGGGGAGGAAGCATAGGGGAGGGTAAGGGGTAACCTATATGAATAATGTTTATCA
>VMDO01020965.1:0-36338 GCA_007922755.1 Pedetes capensis
GCCTTCTAGCAGCACAAAAGGCATGGACTACACTGCATCAGTGTCCTTCTGGAAGAACCCATGTCCCTCAAGGAACTCAGACACTACACACACTGAAGTTTCATGCCTACAATCCAAGTCTCCCTCCTTTCAGGACACTTGATAGGTGCTATGGAGTCAGGTCCAACTCATAGCAACCCTATGTACAAGAGAATGAAGCGCAATCCTGTAGCCTTTGTGTAAGACCTAATTTAGAGAACAATTTGTACAGTGGACATAATGGTTGAAACTCTTGGCCCAGTGTGTGCTGTACGTGTGAGCTGACTTCCTGCCAGAATGGCTGGAGACCTCAGATCCCACCAGGACTTGGCTTACCATGGATACTTTGGACCTCTCTCCTGTCCAGGTCTTTGACTTCAAGTTGAGTGAGGAGGAAATGGCACTGCTACTCAGCTTTAACAGAAACTGGAGGGCCTGTCTTGCTCCTAAGTAAGTGGCACTTGGTTAACCCCTAGAGTAATTGGTTGTTTTTCCAAAGTGATGGAGAGTTGGCTGGGAGGATGAAGAGCAGAGGGTATAGTTTTTGCTTCAAATAGTATTTTCTAGCAGCTCTGAAAAATTAAATTTGGAGTCCTGGGGAATCATTATTAGGAAAGATACATTCTTATCTTATTCTCATTCTCTGAAATTTGAGAAGTAGAGCTAGAATGATAAGAGAGGCCATGCCATTACTGTGTAGGAGGCAGGCGTATTCATTCATTCACTTACCCAATATTTACTGGTAATGTACTACGTACCACACATTTTCTAAGTAGTTGGGGCATCACAATGTACAAATTTCCTGCTTCCATAAGCTTATATTCCAGAGAGGCAAAAGTGAATTAATTCAAATATATATATAGGATAATAAGCAATGCTATTTAGCAAAATAAAGTACAGAGAAGATTGTCGAAGTATTGGGCCCCAGGGCATTTGATGCCATATGTGAGGTGGGTAAGAGGAAGTTTTGCTAATATGGTGACAGGGAAGCAGAAACTTGGAAGAAGTGAGAGACAGCCGTGTAGATATCTAGGTGAAGAACATTCTTGGCAGTGACAGCAGCTGATACAAAGGTCCTTAGAAGGGCCGATTATAGCATCTGAGTGAGGAGGACAGTGAGGCTGGGCCTGAATGAGGGGAGGGAAGGAGGACATGGGGTCAGAGATTGATGGTAGAGACCATAGGAGAGACTTTGACTTTATTTCTGAATATGCTGAGATGACCTCTTAGGATTTGGAGTATAGGGTGGCATGATCTGACATGATTTAAAAGTCCAGCACTGACTTCTGCAATAACAGCCTACAAGGAGACTATTATAATAACCCAAGGTCATGGTGGAGGAGAGGAGGAAAAAAAGATTCTAGTTACACTAGGAAGACAAAGCAAGTTTAACATGGTAATGTGTTAGCTGTCCAAGGTGGCTCTGAGCTTTACACAGCTTGGTTTTTTTGTCTGAGTAATAGAGAATGGAAATACCATTTAGGGAAGAAGGCCAGAATCTGGTGTGAGACGTGTTTGTGATGCCTGTTGCACATCTAAGAGAGAATATCACAATGCTTTGGACATATTAGTGGAGATAATGGAGTAAGGGACTCAGGAGTAAACCTGCCTGGCTTCTAATCCCAGCTCAATTATTTGTTTATTAGCTATGTGTCATGGATAAATTTTCTAATGTCACCAAGTTGGTTTCTTTATTGACAGGGATGATGATACTTATTATAGCAAACATCTTTTGAATATTAATTTAGAATATGACAGAGATCCTATACTTTTTGCCTACATGATTACCTCATTTAATACACACAAAACTCACAAAACTGTCAATGCCAGTTGTATTTCCTAGCTCACCATCTTGTCAGCTGAGACAGTATCTGTAAGGTCTGTGGATTGGCCCGAGGCTTCTTGTGAGCATCACTATCACTATATTCTGGTGACCTGCTCACTATTTACTGGTCTGGCCACATTTCTCAAATACCCTCCCAGCACTTTGAGGGAATGATAATCTGTGAGCCCCTTCTTGTGTTCACACCAAGTCATCGATTGGTGATGGGGACAGAGGCTGAGTGAGCTCAAAGCTGAGAGTATACAGCAGAGAAGAGCATCTGTTAGACCATAGCTGGTGCTCTGTGGAACATGTTCCTCTTCATGCATGTCACTGCAGTACAGGTCATTTGGAAGACTATCCCTTCCATGCCGAATACTGAAGCTGATTTGTCTGATGAGGTTCCTGGTGGATTCTTCCTCTTCACTGAATTCGAACCTGCTCCCCTCAAGTCCTGTTATAGTCAAGCTTATCTTACATCATACTGAGCCTGGCATTGCTCTAGGCCAGAATCTAGTCAATGGTGTTCTTAGATCCCTGCGTTCATCCAGGAGCCGACTATCCCACAGAAACATGGCTCAGATATGCAAATGACAATTTTGTTTTTTCACTTACTTGATCTGTCCACATTTGTTAAAATTCCAGGAACTGAGAATACAAAGAAGAATAAAAGGCAATAAGAGGAACCAAGATGTATTGAAAGTTTTGTTGTGAACGGGCACAGCTGAAGGGTGCTTTGGGTGGCTGACTTCACTGAGTCCAACTTTATTTCACATTTCACAGAAGGAGATATGGAGGCATGAGCATGCCAAGGTACTTGCTTAAGGCCCCCTAGGCTGTAAGTGGCTGGGCCAAGACTGAAAAGAAGGCAAGCTTAAGGACAGTTCAAGTGATACACATTGTCCTTTTCCTCCCACGTCCTCTCCCGGTCCCTTCTAATTGTCTCTCTCTAACCTTTCCCCTTCTTGCTCTTCCTCCTTGCCTTTAATATGTGATCATACCTAAAAGTCAATACCAGTGGTGGAAGAACCCCTGAAATCCATAAAGGTTTGAGTGTTCATTGACAGAGTATGGCATCCCTGGGATTGGAGGTAGAAATGGGATGAGTCTTGAGTATAAATATACTTACTAGTGCCATTGGTATGGGACATTTCTATTTTTCTATAGTATTCCTTCTTACAAGATACTCCAGTGATCTAGAAATATACAGAGAATAACATGATAAGCATCTGGCCTTATAGATGCTCAGATTCAACAAATGCTAACATTCTGCCACATTTGCTCCAAAGACCTTAAAAAATATATATTAGAGCTAAGTGTCTCCCAGTGTATTTGAGGTCTCCTTTGTACCTGTTCTCACACAAATCCTTCTGCCTCCCTCCCCAGAGTGAATATCCATCTTCAGATTGCCCAGTCACTTCACCCTGCGGTGCTCAGAGGCCTGCTTGATCTCAAAGCAGCTTCCCACGCTTCCTTCCCCCACCATCAAGCTGCTGGTCATATGGCTTCTCTGGGTTTGCTCAGTAGGGGATCCTATTAAGGGAGCTAAAGGGCTAGTGGAAGAGAAGATTCAGTTTTTCCTTCTTTCTCTCTGGGCTTGAGGGGTGTCTCCGATATAAATCACATTCCTCTGGGGACTCAGCTCTTGCCTAGCATCTTCTACCTTAATTGTGGCACTTCCCAGGTAACACAGTTTGGAGGATTAGCAAACACCACTTCCACCTATGTCCTCCATTTCTAGGTGCCCTGGTCTCTTCCTATTGCCACAAACTTCTGAGTTGCCTTGGCTCCCATTTGATATCCCAGTTCCTCCATCACTCACATTACCAAATATTTGAATTAAATAGGCAGTATTCAAAAATCTTAGCATTGTTTCCTTTCTCCTGGCTGATATTCTTTCCATCTGCATCTTTACTATTCTATGTATGTACAAAACAATCAATATTCTGTGGGATTGTTTGCAGGCAAATAAAATGTATGCAAATTATACAAAGGAAGCAATTTTAAACCAGGGCCCAGTGATATTTCCTTAGTGAACATTTCATGAAAAGTTTCTCCCTCCTCTATCTGCAGTTCTGATTTTACTAATAAACATGCTTGGTTATAGGATTAAAAAGTTGAGTTTCCCTTAACTAAGTATAGAGCATTTTCTGTTTGTTTCATATGAGTTCAAATAGTGTTCTAAAAACAAAACAAAAAACATAAAAAATGAAACACACGAGAATAAAAGGAAAAACGAAAAGAAGAAAAGCTAATATGATGAAATGCTGAGTTTAAAGAAAATCTTCTTATGTGTTCCTGTTTTTATTTTCCGCATTTGCACTTGCATAATGAGAAGTTTGCAGGTTTCAAGGTCTTGAATCTTGGCATTCTAACAAATAAAATACAATGAATTTATCCTACAGATCTTTTCACTGTTTTTGGACAGCTAGGAAAAGCCAGAATCGCCATCAACTAAACCTAAACCACCATGGTTGGGTGAGAATCTAAGTCAAATGCTGTATGTGTGTGTTAAATCTATTCTTTGTTCTCTATGATTAAGTAGGGACCTTGCTCTATGTAGAGAGGGGAAGGACAGTAGCTGAGGAGAGAAGATGGTGAGGCTAGAATGGAAAAGGAAAGGAGACTGTCTTGGAAAGGCAGGAGGCAAGCAACATGTCTTCACGTCCCAAGCATTCTGTCTGCCTTTATCTGGGCCTGGGCTGGAGAAATGGGGCCTCACTACTCTGGAGATCCTGCAACTACTGTTGCTGTCCTGCAAGTCCCATGAGTAGAAGGACCAGGCTCCACCCACTGGTGTTTCAGTGAGAGGTGCCAACATGGCCAGATGATGCTGACCCACAATTGGGAGCCAAAGGGATGCAGGTCTCAGCCAGACCCATAATGTCCGGCATTCCAGGCCTGTGTCAGACATCTCAATAGCCATGTGATCATTCTGCATTTTATATCACTACAAGTTTGGACCCTCCTTATCCCATTATTATGGAATCTCATTGTACATCACAAAGTGAAAAGGCACAGAGATTGGAGAGAGGTTCCTGTAGACAACACTTTTCAGTAGAATATGAGAGGATCTCAATAGTGAAAACTGTTAGAAATGACACTTTTTTGTAATGAGTATGCATGACTATAAAAACAAACTCTGAAAATAACAAATATGCAAAATAATAGGCAGTGAGCAACTCTGATAAGCTGTTTGCCATTAATGTGGCAGAAAATGGAATTGTAATTTCATTCCAAAGAAATAACTTATTCAAATCAGTAAGATAAATCTAAGATGTCAAAAGGAAAGCAGGTCCATGAAAACTGACTAATAAACATTATAGAAAGTGGTTCATACTAGTAACAAAAACTGAAACTTAAAACATACTGATTTCACCATTAAATCGACAAAAATTAAAAATAAAATGAAATGTAAAGCAAAAAAGATGCAAATATTTACAAGTTTTTCGATCTTACATGGCAACTAGTTAACTTCACTCTTATTCTTTCACAAAATTTTCTATTATATGAAATAGAGTTTTGTAATCAGAGATGTAATACATATTTTAAAAATAAGAAATAAGGGTTCAACACAATTCATACATCTATTGAGAAAGCAAGTCAAGGAAACATTTTTATTTGAAATTATTTTCATTCAATTGGCCTTTCCACTTTCAAAAACAAATATATTGCATGTAAAATCTAGTGGAATATGATTATATTTTATTTTATTGTATTTATTATTATTATTACTATTATTATTTATTTATTTATTTATTTATTTATTTATTTATTTATTTTGTGACAGGGTCTCACTGTGTAGCCTAGGCTCTCCTGGTACTCATGTAGACCAGGCTGGCCTTGAAGCTTGCATCTATCCTCCAGCCTCAATGTCCAAGGTTCTAGGATTACATGTGTATACCACCACACTTAGCAACATTTTATTTTAAATTGTACCCTGTTCAATTTTTTTGTCTTTATTTATTGTCATATTGTAACTGTGTTGTTGTTAGGGGCCATCGAGTCATGTCCGACTCTTGGTGACCCTCAAAGAGGTTTCAGTGGCTGAATGTTTCCGGATTATTTTGGGAGTGTATTGACATGTTCCTCCCCTATTTTTGCAATGCTGGGGATCGAACCCAGATCCTCAGAGAGTGTAAAGCAGGCACTCTACCAACTGAACTAAACCCCAGTCCTTACATTACATAGCAGCTCGAACATTCATAAAGTCTTACTGAGTCTTCTCCAGATTAAGCAGATATAGACTTCTCAAAACATCTATTCCGAATTGTAATTTGGTGACCTGGTTGATCATTGGTTCTCTCTGGTTTGGCTACACTCAAGCTAACCAATGTTTCTTTCTATCATGGTCTCCAGAGCTGAAAATCATGCTCAAGAGGTGGCAAAAACAATTCAATTAGTTTCATGGGAAATCTATACCTCTAATAAAGTAGCTATATATTGTATGTGACTTTTATCAACCCACATTCTGAGAAATTTTTCATCAGACTCCTAAATGCCTGCAATCTTGCTCTTGAACAGCTTCCTTAAGCTAAAATGGAAGGCATTATTTTTAGCATGGTTAAATTTATTACGTTTGCTTAATTAATTCTTAAATTTATTAAATTTATTATGTTCACTTAATTATAATTCTTCACAGGAGATAATTTTACTCCTTACTCCCATGACCTATGACATTCCTAATATTCAAAAATCAGAAAATGGTATAGTAGTTAACCTTCTATCCATTTATTTTAAAAAGAATGTGACAAAGGAAGGCTAAGAATGGAGTCCTATAACATTCCACTGGAGACTTCCTTGAATGTTGACACATAATCATGAATCAAAACCCCTTGAGGTTCTTTTCTCTTACAGTGTTTGGTACCAGAGGCCTTTGACACCATTATCCCTGACCTCTTCTGCCACCCAACTGCAGAACTGTGTTGCTCAGAGGTCTTAAGACTGCTCCTGGCCTTAGCGTCTTCAGACTCCCCTAGGAGACCTGCTCTAGGTGCTGTTGGCATCACAGACAAATTCTATTGCAAGGGTTGATGTGGTTCCTACCACAGCACGCGCATGTGCTGGGGTCTGTGGTGCTAGGGCCACATTTAGTCTTCTTGGAAGTACTGAGAATTTCACCAAAGATGTTCCTGAGTTTTAGAAGCCAAACCAAGGACAGAACCTCAGACAGAGAAGAAAATATGAAGCTAAGAGAACCCCTGGACTGGAGTTTAGGTCAGTGGCCTATGTAGAGCACTGCTCTGCACTCTCTGAGGACCCAGGTTTGATCCCCCGCATGGCAAAAGTGGGAGAAGGACCTGGCAACCCATTCCCAAAGCAATCCTGCAACAATCAGCCATTGAAAACCCTATGAATGGGACAAGACTCCAGGGTACTTAACAACAAAAAGAGAATTCCTTATCCTACATGAATCACAGAAAGCTAAAAATCTTATAGTTTTTGATAAGTCTTCTGTTTTAATGAACGTGATTCTTAGGGACGATGAGAGCAGAATGTCAACATTATAGTGTGGTGGAGGCATTCAGGAAGAGGTTTGTCATGTAGTTCTTTGCATGAATTGTTGTTTTTGTTGTTAGGTGCCGTCAGTTCGGGTTCAGACTCATAGCAACCCTATGTACAACAGGTGAAAAACTATTGACAGTGCTTCTCTGCTATTCAAGGTTTTCAGTGATGGATTGATTTTTGGGAGTGGGTTGCCAGATCCTTCTCCCAAACCTACAGCACCTGGTGTTCCCTGGCAGTCCCCCATCAGAGTACTAACCAGGCCAGACTCTGCTTAGCTTCTGAGATCTGTGGGGATCTGATACCACAGGGCTAAGGCTGCAGGCCTCTCAAATGAATGAGGGTATCAAAAAATTTCAGGTAATGTGTGCCCATAGAAGATGATAACATTGTTAACAAATACAGAGAAAGAAGAGGTAACTGCTTTTGAAGAAATGTGAAGTATGTGGACATGGTTGCCAATAATTTAAATCTCCTTTTTTCTATTTTTCAGTACTTGGGGGTTGAACCGAGGGCTTCATGCATGCTCGGCAAATGCTCCACCTGTGAAGCACACCCGCAACCCCTTTCATATTTTCATTTTTATTTTGAGACAGTACCTCACTAACTTGCTTATGTTGCCTCTGGACTCAACCCTGGGATCCTCGTCCCCTCAGCCTCTCAAGTAGCTGGGAACACAGGCATGTACCATGGCACCTGGATAAAACCATAACTCTGAAAACTGCACTTCAAATTGTAAGGTTTACAAATGAAAGCAAAAACACAATGACTAAAAGAAAGGACATCTACTTTCAGCCAATATGGAACAATAGAAACAAGCTGTAAACAGCCAAAATAACTTGACAAGCTATATTAGAAAATAGTTTTCAAGTTGCTGGACACCAGGCAATGACAATGGTGACAACTGTGAGACTGGAAACAGTATACATTTGGGTGTTTCCAGGGGATAAAAGATAGAGTTCAGAAGACTCTCACATTTGAGGGGGTTGTGCTGAGAGTCTATAGAAACTGAGGCAGTGACAGTTTGGGGGAGAGAGTTGTAGAGAGGAGAAAACTGCAAAGGAGAGGACTCTGAATATCTTCAAACTGTTCCTCAGGCATTCTTCAGGGTACTGATTATGGCACTTGTAAGGAAACTACATGATACTAGGAAAATACAAATCCCAAATTAAGAGAAGATACAATACTGCATGCTCACACAACACTAGGAGTGGTGCCTATTCCACCTGGCTGGGCTAGAAAAATCCCATAATCCACAGGGCACTGGGTAGAGGTCCCAGAAGGTCTTGCCTAAGTAGTGGTGAATAATTAGACTTTGGATAAATCCACCTCTTGTCTTGCCTAGCAAATCCTCAAAGCAAGACCTGAAAAGATAAAACTTTCCAACTAACTGCACCATACCCCAGAAAAAACATTTCAAGAAGATTTGCACAAAAGAAAACTGTCCGGTACATAACAAGATAAAATTCACAATGATTATCATCCAGTCAATAACTACCGGGCATGCAAAGAGAAACAAGAAAATAGAACCAGTTATAAGGAGGAAAATCAATCATGTGAAACTAACCCTGAAGTGGCACAGATGTAACAATTAGCATATAAGAACATTAAAAGAATTATTAAAGATAAATTTTATATGATGAAAAACATAGGGAGAGGCATAGAAGAACAAAAAAGACCCAAATCAAATTGACAGATGAAAACTCCACTGTCTGAGATGAAAGTACACTGGATGGGAATAACAGATTATAGCCTATAGAGGTAAAGATTAGTAAGCTTGACAAAATGGCAATAGAAACTATCCGAAATAAAAAACAAATCCACCTGTATAGTAAGAGACTTCAGTCCTCATTTCCTATTAACTCTGTTGTTGTTGTTGTTAGGTGCCATTGAGCCGAACCTGACTCATAGCAACCCTCACAGGGTTCTCAATGGCTGGTTTTTTGGGAAAATTATAAAACATACAGGAGACTTGAATACCAACAACTGGACCTAATAGATACTTACAGAGCACACCACACAATCACAGTAGAATATATGCTATTTTTAAATGTATATGGGATGCTTATTAAACTGAAAAAATCATGTCCATAAATGGATCTCAACAAATTTACAAGGAATGATTATTCATAGAAAGTATGTTCTGTGAGCAAAATGGAATTAAATTAGAAATCAATGACAGAGATATATCCATTGAACTCTAAGTGTTGTGAAAATCATGAATACACTTCTAAACAAGCCATGGATTAAGAAGAAATCAAAAGTAAGTCAGAATGTGTTTACAACTAAATGAAAATGAAAACAGAATATTCTAAAATTTGGTGGATTCTGTTAAAGAGGTATTAGGAGGAAATTTATTTTATTAAATACCTATAAGAGAATAACTAAGGGTCTCGAACCAATGACCTCTTTTTATAATAAAAAAGGTATAAAAAGAACAAATGAATCTTCTTGAAATAACAAGAAAGGAAATAACAAACAGTAAAATAAATGGAATAATGAACACAAAAACAGTAGAGAAAAGTAAAGACTCCTCATATGGTTTTTAGTAGAACAAAAAAAAATAGGTTAATCTCTAGCTAGATTGCTTCACCAAGCAAGAGAAAATATAAATTACCAACATCAGGAATAAGAGGTGTGATACCACTTTCTATTCTACAGATCTTAAAAGACAACCAGGCATGGTGGCACATGTACCAAAACCTTGGGAGGCTGAGGCAGGAGGATTGTGAGTTTAAGGCCAGAGGCAGGCAGTGTAACTTAGTGAGACCTTGACTCAGTATTTTCAAAAATATTTAAAAATGGGCTGAGACTGCAGCCCAGTGATAGAGAACTTGCAAAGTATGTGCAAAGCTCTGGGTTTAATTACTAAGTACTTTACCAAAAATAATACATAAAATAAATAAATTAATTAACTAATTAATTAATTCTTTGAAAGACACAAACTTTCAAATCTCACTGGAAGAAATAGTTTATTAGAACAGTACCATGTTTGTTAAGGAAATTGAATTCTTTTTCTACTTCCCGAATGCCCTCAAGGTCCATAGGGCTTTATTGGTGAATTCTCGCAAGGATATGAGGAATAAATAAAGTTGATTCTGTATGAATGGCGTCAGTCAGTTGAATGAGGGGAAATACTTTTTAATTTATTTCTTGAGACCAGTATGTTCTTGAAACCAAAATCAGAAAAGAAAGAAACATCTTATAGGAAAACTCCAGACCAATGTCCCTCAAGAACATGAATACAAAAGTTCTACACAAAGTTTCATCAAATGGAATCCAACAATATATGAAAAGGATAAAACCCCATGAGCAAGCTGCATTTATCCCAGGAATGCAAAGCTGCTTTAATATTTGAAAACGGGTTAAGGTAAATTACCATAATAACAAACTGAAAAAGAAATATATGATCCTACAAATAGGTGCAGAAAAGCATTTGACAAAATCCAAAATTAATTCCTATTTAAAAACTCTGAGCAAAATAGTGAAGATGTGAAACTTTTAGGGATCAAACTGAAAAAATATAGATAATCATCTATACAATGAAAATCACAAAACATTTCTGAGTGAAATTAAAGAAATTCTAAATAAATGGAGAGATGATACTGTGTTAATTGCTGAGAAGGGTCAATGCTGTTAGATGGTAATTCTCAAATTGATGGATAGATTCAATGTGATATCAGTTAAATCCCATCAAGTTTTTGTTGTTCTTTTATGGTTTTAGTAAAAACTGACAAACTGAATCTAGTATTTTATCTGGAAGGACCTAGAACGACCAAATAACTTAGACAAAGACAACAAAGTTGGAGATTAACACCAACTGATTTTCACAATTATTATAAAACTATGGTGGTTAAATGGAAGAAGGACTTGGCAATCCACTCCTGAGGCCACTGAAAACCCTATGAAGGTCACTATGAGTTAGACATGACTCAATAGCACCTAACAGCAATAACAACAACATGATGGCTAAGGTGGTATGTTACAGTTTTTCAAGATAAGAACAGAGAACATCTTCCTGATCTCATGTTAGGGAAAGTTTCCTGGAGAAGATACAAAAGGCACAAAAGGAAAATCAAATCAAGATTGATTACATCAAAATGAAGAACACCTCTTCATAAAAAATACACCACAAAGAGCACGCAAATCCATGCCCTGGGATGTTACAGGATATTTGCAGCACACATATAACCAACAAGTGGCTATGATTTAAAACACATAAAAGACTCTCACTAACATTAAGGAAATCATGAGCAAACACTAAAATGGGCCACGATTTGATGATATATTTAATAAGACTGATATTCCAATCACCAGTAAACATATGAAAAAGTACTCAACTACATAGAAATCAGTGAAATTGAAATTGAAGTCATAGCCAGACACTATTACAAACCTTCTAGACTGGCAAAAATTAAAGGGACTGATAGTATTTAATGTTTGTAGGCAACATAATTTATAATGTATAACTGAGGAAAGTACATAGGTATAATTACTTTGGAAAACCATGAGTCATTTTGTGGGAAATTTGAAGATATGTACATTTGCAACTCAGCAATTTCTGTCCAAATGAAACTCTTGCACATATATATGTATGTGGGTGTCTGTATGTGCAAAGATGTTCATAGCAGTATTGGTTGTAACAGCTAACTCCTAGAAACAACTCAATGGCCACTAGGAGAGACCAGATAAACAGGCTGCAGAGTATCTATACTATGGGATAACAGGATAAAAGAAACATGAACAAATAGAGTTACAAGAACAGGAATGAAATGTACCTCATCTTTCATGATCAAATGAAGCTAGCTAAAAATAGTATACATATTTAATTTTCTATTGAACATGTAAATATGTATATTTCATTCTGCTTTCCATGGAGCCTCTGAGGGTACCTCATTCCTGCCATTGCTGACCAAGTCAATGTCCATGGAGAGCTTGTTTCCAAAGCCACCTGTCCTCAAGGATCATAGTGAAGTTGAGTTTCACACTGAAGTGGGGAAAATGTTCTCTACCACTATATCTGGTTCTGTGTCACCTGGAAGCTGTAGATCCATGGAAGCCCCATGGATTCAGTGTGCTTATAATTGCTTCTTAGCATATAAGAAACCAGAAAGTGTCTAGTGAGATGGAGCAGGAAATCAGAGGGGATGGAGGGGAGAAAGAAATGTGTATATATTGTTGTTGTTGTTAGGTGCCATTGAGTTTGTGTCTGACTCATAGTGACCCTATGTACAACAGATGAAACACTAATATTTTGCTCTCTGTGATTCATAGGATTTTCAATGGCTGATTGTTTTGGGGGAGTGGGTTGCCAGGTCCTTCTCCCAAACCTATAGCACCTGGTATTCCCAGGTGGTCTCCCATCCAAGTCTACAAAGGTCTGACCCTGCTTAGCTTCCAAGATCTGGCAGGATAAGATCCAACAGTCGCATGACTGAAGCAAGAAAGGGGGAGAGAGAGAGAGAGAGAGAGAGAGAGAGAGAGAGAGAGAGAGAGACAGAGAGAGAGAGACAGAGAGACAGAGAAAGACAGAGACACAGAGAGACAGAGAAAAGACACAGATAGATACAGGCAGAAACAGAGAGACAGCTGAGGAAGGTAAGCAGAGGAGAGACATGTAGACAATGCCCATACCTCAGGGATCTGGAGAAGACTCATTATTTACAAGTCCTTGGAATTCACACTGAGATTTCTCTCTGTCTTGGGCTCTATTTCTTTCCAATTGTAACAAGGTGAAAAAGCATACAGTTGGGTTGAGGGGAACAAGGGGACACACTGGAGGAGCAAGAGAGCATCTTGCCTTCGGCACCTACTTTTTGAGAACACAGTGACCTGCTGCCCTGTGGTGTGTGATGCTCCATCGCAAAACATTGTCACAAAGGCAGTGTGTGCTCCACCTCAGTGCTAAGAATGCACAAATCATACCTAGGTTCTCCCAGCGACAGCCTTTTTTCCCAAAGGGCATTCCACAGGCCTAGATTCAGAACCATCTGTAAGGACCACCTGATGATCCTGGGATGCTCTCTCTCAGCAAATCCACTCTGAGACTCCACTCCAAGTCCTTTAGTTAAAGAGAGACACGCTCTCCTGGCAGGCATGCACAGCGCTCATTCACTGCCAAAGAACATCTGCTTCATCTTTGTTTTCTTTCTCAAGAGCAAGCTGGCAGCAGCTTCCTGCCAGAACGTGAGGATTTGAACAGCTAGAGAAGGCATTCTGGACAAAGGTCCTTCCTTAAAGAAGTTCTGAGGATCCAAGCACAGCCTAGAACTGGCCCCAAACTGTGACAGTTACAAAAATAAAGTACTGATATTTGACTGTTTCAAGAAACTACCTACTCGATGCAGGTAAAGAGAGCCATCATTTGATAGTCAAAAGCCACCTATTTCTGGATTTATGCAAACCAGCTCTGGCCTGTGGGTTCAGGATGGTGATACGTTCTTCATCTCCTTGGGGCATCTGTCCCAAGTGTTCTCTTGCTCAGCCATCACTCTAAGACAAATATAGCTGGATGGTTAGAAGCCCGCTGGGAGGTCCCTGAGTCCTCTGCAGAGCAAATCTCAGGTATGTTCCTCCCCCATGGCCATATGAACTGTCCTCCTGCCTCAAAGCCTGAAATCATTAGGAACTGTCCCCTGTGCTGGGGTAAGGTGCAGAGGTGGGGAGAAAATGAGGACAAGCAATGGAGGGGGCTGGTGGGTGGCTGGTGAGTATAGGGAAGGGTGGTCAGGCCAAGCCTCTCAAACTTCCACATGAATAGGAGTCACGTGGAAATGTGAAAATGCAAATTCTTTCTGGTTTGGCTGAAATGCTACTTTTCTGTCATCCTCCTAGATGTTGCCAATGCTGCCAGACCCTTATCCATCCTTCCAGAAGCAAAAGTGATACACAGAAAGGAGTCAGCGAGGATTCAAAGACATTTTCCTGCAGTGAAAAATCGGTGTTCTCTACTTCTGGACCTGGACTACTCCTCTTTTCCCAAAAGAGGACCTTAGAGCAAGCCTTGTATTGCTTGTGTTGTTGTTGTTGTTAAGTGCCCTCGAGTTGGTATCAGACTCATAGTGACCCTACATACAACAGGTGAAACACTATTGTCCGTGCTTCTCTGCTGTTCATAGGGTTTTCAATGCCGGATTGATTTTTGGGAGTGGGTTGCCAGGTCCTTCTGCCAAGCCTACAGCACGTGGTGTTCCCAGGCTGTCTCCCATCTGAGTACTAACCAGGCCCCAACCCTATTTACCTTCTGAGATCTGGGGTGATCAGATGCCACAAGGGCTATGGCTGCAGGCTTATTACCCGTGGCAAGCCCGTTTCATGGTCTGTGCTGCCCTCTCTTGGTCTGGGTGTCACATGCACACAATCTGCCCTGGAAGGCCTGGTGCTGGGTGGGGTTTTTGCGCCTCACTTAGAACTGCAAAGGCGGTTCTAAGGCAGGAAAAGGAGGCGATTCACTCCTGCAACCTGGTAGTCTTGGTCTTTAACAAGACCTTAAATGCCCACATTTCCTAAGTTTTGCCACACCTTTCTATGTCAGAGCCAGTTCTTGAGACTGAGTTAAACCTGCTAGGACACTTGTCATTCTGTAGTATTTAATGATGAGTGTTGCAGAATTATTTTGGAGTCTTTATTTCCCAAAAGATACAGGAAGGATACATATGCCAGGAAAGTATTCCTACTTTTCTGATACGTAGCCCCTGGTCTGTTGAGAAATACCATGGTGTCCTTATTGTACATAGGAAGAAACTGGGGCTCAGACAGTTTAAGAAAAAGGTCACCTTGATAATAGAAAAGAACCTAAATCATAACATGTGCCACTGTGGTAGGATTTCTGGTCTTGGCCAACACTGTTTCAGTCTGTGTGAGGAGGGATAAAGTTCCTTGAAGGCCAGGATGGGTGACTTCAGAGTCCCAGCCTCTATTCCTTCCCTAGATGTCAATTTGGCACAGGCAGCTTCCTGGTCAGAAGAGGGAGAAGAGGTCAGCAGGCGGCCTCTACCAATGATTTCATGCATGAGTGCTCTGGGTTGGCCCAACGATGGCTTTCTGCAGGCTGAGTTTAGAAGAACAATGCTGTTAGGGCCACCAACACAACTGAAAATTGGGAATTTCAGCCCCAAGATTCCTGTCTGAGGATCACTATAGAAGACAGAGATAGAGGGCCTGGTGAGGTGGCACAGACCTGTAATCACAGGGACTCACAGAGTAGAAGCAGGAGGAGAAAAATTCAGGTCCAGAGGCTGCCTGGGTAACTTGTGAGTCCCTCACTCTAGATAGAAAATATTAATGGGCTGGGGATGCAGCTCAGTAGAATACTTGCAAAGGATGCATGAAGCCCTGGGGTCAACTCCTTAAATATGTAGAAAGAAAAAAGGATGACAGAGATGGAAGAGATAACAAGCAGTATGGCCCCATCCCTTTTGTAAGTAAGAAAAGCAACATCCTTGCATTTCCATCTAGACTGGTGGGTGACTCCAGCTGGGATCCTCAGGCGGAATGCTTGTGGACAGCACTCAGTTAATAGAGACACCCGGCCACTAGAGGTCGTTGTGGCTCTTGTGGCTAAAGGGTAAAAGGAAAGGCACAAGATAATGGCTACTAGAAGTCAAAGAAAAAAGGGGAGGGGGTTGTACAAAAACAGAAACGTTATATTGGTGGGAAGAAATCCAAGCGGCCAATTCTTTTGTCTGTTGCTAACCACACACCCTCAAAACAATTCTCCAACTGCCAACACTTTCCCTTCAAGTTTAGCTGAGCATCTCTGCATGTTTGGAGGCATTGAATGCACAGAGAACATAGACAAGGGCCTCTCCCTCTTGCCTTGTCAACCCTCTCGCTCCAGCCCTTGGCTGTCTCCCAGAGGAATCTTCCCTCTTGTTACTAAAGCAGACCTGACTGTACTCCTATCCAGGACTCTCAGTGGGACGAGGGAGCAAGAACAGTTCAAGGGCATCAACTCTCAGATGCTCAGAGTCTCAGCTGGGGCCTCACACCTGCTCTCCACATCCTTGCTATAAAACCAGCCCCATGCCAGATTCCTCTGGGGTTCTTGGCAACACCAGGTGCAAGTTATGCATGCTGTCAAGGAGTGACAGTTCTGACTTCAGTGTAAGAGTTTTGGCTAATTGCAGCCCTATGGGAATTAATCGATTGCCCAGGTGGCCCTGAATCCATCGTCAAAGTCTTTTTTTTACATTAAACAATCGTTCTTATTTTGACAGTAACTATTAGTCTACTAACATTTTATAATCAGACATCTAAATGAACATGTAGGTACCAAACTTTTTCAGTAGCCAGTAAGAGATTTGTTTGGATTAAAACAGACATGAATATCATCCAATAGATCCACAAAAACTTTCCTATGTTGTTGTAGTTATTTCATGCACCTGCTTCCTGGTCTATAGCTCTCTATGTTTTATGTGATATATGTACTTAGTGATTAAGAGCCACCATCCACCTATAATTAAACAAACCTAAATCTCCATTAGGCCAATTTTTTTTTCTGTATTGATAATGTCTCCCCCCAAATTTGATCATCAATATTAATATTATCATAAATCTTATTACCATCTTATTACCATAACACCATATTAAGTATAATATTTAAGTACTAATATTAATTTTAATTGTGCATCCTATATTATGAGCATTACTCTGGACATATAATTAGTATATAATTTAGACATATTTATAGTATAATTATTTTGTCCCTTGCAACAATATCTGCTCTTGCATACAGTATATTTATCAGTTTCCTATGTTGCTATAATCAATCACCACAAATTTAGTGGCCTGAAGCATTGCAATTTTGTTAGTTTATAGTTCTATGAGTCTAAAGTCTAACATGATTCTCCTGGGTTAAAATCAAACTGTCAGGCTGGAAGTGTACCTCAGTAGCAGAGGACATGCTTAGCACATGAGAAGTCTGGAGTTCAAACCTCAAGATCAAAAATTAATTAATTGATTAATTAACTAAATTAAAACCAGGGTGTCAACAGGAGGCCCTAAAGAAGGTTCTATTTCCTGGCCGTTTTTCCAGCTGCCAGAGTTCTCCTTCCTGCATTCCTTGAGTCATAGTGCTCTTTGTACACCTTCAAAGCCAGTAGCATCTGCCCAACATCTTCTCATGGGACCATTTATCTGACTCTTTCTGCATCCTTCTTCTACTTCTAAGGATCACTGTGATCATATTAGATCCACCTGAAAGATCTAGGCTATTCTCCCCATTTCAAAGTCAGTAGATTGGTAGCGCTAATTCCATCTACAAATGGAATTCTTCTTTGTCATGTAACACAATGTAGGCACAGATGCCAGAGACTCGGGCATGAGCAGCCTGGGAGAAGCACTAGTTTGCTTACAACTCCCTATGTTCTTTCTCATTAGGCCATATCTCTGTTATCTCAGATTTCAGTGTTTTGAATATGAGCCAATTTGCTCTCCTTGGGGATCTAGTTGGGTCTACCTCATAGCAACTCTATGTTCAACAAACATGTTATATTCAATATTCATCTCCAGCACTATAATTCAAGAGCATCAGTTCTTTTCATGCTGAGCAAATAATCCGACAAGGTGGACTTTACAAAGAAGAATATGGCATCAGGATTGGAGGAAGACTCACAACAACCTGCACTGTACAGATGACACAACTTGCTGATAGTAAAGAGAATTTGAAACATTTACTGACTAAAATCAAAGAACACTTTTTCAGTATGGATTGTGTGTCAACATCAATAAAACAAAAATCATTACAACTGAGTCAGTAAGTAACTTCATGATAAGTGTGGAAAAGTTTGAGGTTGTACAAATATTGCTTTACTTGGTTCTTTGATCAACCCCCATGCAAGAAGCAGTTAAGAGATCAAAAGATGAATTGCACTGGGAAAAGCTATTGCAAAGACTTCTTTAATGTGTTGAAAAATAAGGATGTCACATTAAAGATGAAGATGCACCTGCCTCATGCCATAGTATTTTCAGTAAGGGAATAGGATATAAATAAATATTGCTTCCCAATAAGAAAAGACCAACAATGAGACTCACCCATTCCCCACAGGGAACATTCCACACTTGTTGGCTATTTGTCCAACAACCATGAATTACACTGTAGGATGTTTAACACTCATCCTGGTGTTTATCCTGTGGAAGATCATCTTCATTGGCAGAATTCCCTAGCTAAACAGTTTCACTGGCTGGCTGGCCTATTGGTCCTCCCAAGGACATGTGAGTGGCAGGAACTCCTAATTTTATACTTAGGTTGTGTATTCCATAATGCTTCTTAGGACCATTCACATTGAATTACTGGCTTTTCTTTCCCAGCAATGGGGTTCACTGTATTATTCTAGAATGTACCTAAACCAAGCATTTGTGAAATCTTCTGAATTTGATTTGTAAAAAGGCACAGTTGCTTTGCAATGATTCCCGCTAAGAACTGGGGTCCATTTCCCTACTCGTTATTCCTTTGCTAGGCTTTCAAGTTGTTTTCACCAAGAGAATGTGGCAGAAGTACCACTGTGCACATTCTAAGAGTGGAGCTGCTAGAATGCTACTGTCTTATGCACAATTCCAAGTCAGCCTCCCAGAGGATGACAGAAGACCACTTGTGAAGAGGGATCCCCGCTCCATGACATCCCAGGCCACCCAAAGCAAGCCTGAACATGAGAACAAGCCCAAGTGGCACAGAGTGAAGAGACAAGCTTCCCAACAAATTCTAGCCCTAACGCAAACCCAAAAAAATTGTGAGCAAATGAATGGCTGTTATCATAATGTGCTCATTCGTTACACAGAAATAGCTACTAATTAATCAGAATTACTCAATAAAGATCTCCTCCCTTTGAATGACTTGGCATTTTGGTGGTTCTAGAAGAAATCTTACCAGGAGGAATGCATCTATATTTACTCTGCGAGTCACAGAGGATTTCCTAATTCAACAATACTTGCACCATCATGTTATCTAGAATACACAGAGACATTAAGTTGCCTCGCATGTATATTCCTGAGACTTTGTTTTGAAACCTGGTGGCCACTTGATTATTACACATGCATATGTTGTTAATACTGAAAGATAATTTAACAAACATTAATTATTTGTGTTAAAATATTCCATGAATAGGTGCAAAATATCATGCTGATTAACTTCCATGAAGCTATGTCATGGTACACAGCCTATAGGTTAAAATCTGCTTTAAGATTTGACCAACGTCAGTTGCTTCAAAGAGCACAGGCCAAGTTGAATAAAGACTGAGTAGGTGTAAAGAGATAATCTAGCAAGAATTGTTGCTTTGATGGGGCTTACTTTCATTACATAACTGCTAGAAAGTGTCCCATTTCTACTCCATTTACGTTCTCTAGTGAGATACGACATGTGTTGACATTATGTTGTGATTTGGCACACAGTATAACAACCACAACATCAATATGTTCAATCATGGCGGTCCTTCAGAAACAAAGCAAGAACACCTCCTTCCATTTGGGAGTATATCCTGGTGTCATTTTCTGTGAATGTCCTCAGAGTTGTTTTCATTGATGCTGTTGGATTTTTTTTAAAAAATATTTTTATTGTTATTCTTTTGGTATCTTGGTGGGGTGAGGGTACATAAAGCATAGGAAAAGAAAAATGTGATGCATGTGTCCAGTATGTACTATTTTGGGTTTGTTTTGCAAGAAGGGTTGGACTATTTTGGTAACAAGAATAAATGGTGGAAAATGCCTAAAGAGATTTTAACCGAAGTTAACTTGCAAATGAGACATAAAAGACAAAAACCAAGCATAACAAAATAAACAACAACAACAAAAAGTCTCACTGAGTGTTAGCCAGAAACAATGCTGCACCATGGCAGAGGCCTAAGTCTTTTCCTCTGGATTTCTAGTTGTTCAGCTACCATGGCTGACTCTAGTCAGGTCAGGATTTGTCCATCACAAAACTCAACCTGGAACTGCAATCTTGAAAACTGAGACAGCGCTGCCACCCCTCTTCCTGACATTATTTCAGAGGAAACAATCAAGAGGAAGAAGGTTCCGTTCACCCTTTCTTTCCCCCTCTAGCTACATGGTTTATTTTTCCTTTCTACAAAAAGCCTATATTACCTTTGTATTACTAATAAAGTGAATGTTTGCGCTTTATAAGTGATTATTAACATATCATAAACAGGGTTGCAAGAGTGTGTTATTCTATATACCTGACCTCAGTTACAAGGCCAGAAAGTGATGAGAATGTGTTATTTTATATATACCAGTATAAAAATTTCCCAGTAAGGGAAACAAATCAATTTGGACTTGCATCCCATATGACAAACTAAAATAAAATTCCTTTGGCCACATGAAACCATTTCTGGAGATCTAGCCCAAGAATTTAGCCAAAAGGTACCTAGTGCTTTACTAAAAATGATATATCATGAAATGTTACTTGATAACTAGAAACCAGTTGGGAACCGCACATGTATCTGATAGAGGAAATGGCACAACGGTCTTTAAATAGAATCTTTTACAACCATTAAAATGTTTTGTGAGAAAGCACTTTGAAAAGGGAGTTTGCTTGCTTGTTTGTTTGTAAGTTTGTTTGTTCTGAGACAAGTTCTCAATAGTAGCCCGGGCTGCCCTTAAACTGCCTCAGCCTCCTGAGTGCTAAGATTAAATGCATGTGCCACACCCTTAAAAAGAGTTTTGTAGATACATAGGAAAGTTTGCTTTGTGCTCTTAGGTTTACTTTAAGGAAGAAAAACGCTATACATAAGTAGATATATAAAAATGCACAATGAAACTTGTTGGGGATTTTTTAAATTATATCTCACAACTAGGGGCCCTCATGACAGCCTGAGGGGCTGACCCCTAGTTGACCCCAGGGCTCATCTCACCCACTCACACCAGCCCCTCCCATCGGGTGAGCAAAGATGGCCCCTGGCCAGCCTGACCTGCCCTAACCACCCTAATTTTTATTGGCTCCCCTCAGCATTTTCAGGTAATAACTGTCCCTACCTGGCAGGTATGTCAGTTTACCAGCTGTACCTGTCAGGTGTGTGCCCTGATTGGCTGAATCCCACCATGCGACCCCTCCAGGACCCTATAAAAGTAGGGCTCCTGGCCCCCCTGAACACCCTCACCTCTCTGACCGTCCCTCAACTGCTACCTGAACCCCATCACCTGGACCAGCGCTCCCTACTCCAGCAAGATCTTCTAGCAAGCCGGAGGGATCAAGCCCAGGGGCCCCAAAGAGCCAAAGGATTCAAGCAAGCCACGAAAAGCCTCCCAATTCCTCCCATCCTTAGGAAGGAGGGAGGTAAAGAAGGCGAGCCGTGAGAGGCAAGACCAACTGACCTTCACAGAACACCAGCGGCTGTGGCTGTGCCTTTAAGGCTGAGCTGTACCAGCACTCAGCCTGCAGCATTCCATGCTGCAGGCCTAGAGCCAGCACTTAGAGGGTATAGAGCTCTGCTCTATAGGGGCTGCTTGCTCCTTGCTCTCCATCAGGGGAGCACCCAATAAATCTTACCTACCCTTTTTACCATCAGAAGGTCTCCCGAAGTCCTTCATTTTTGCCACTGGCCAGTTTGTTATGTGGTAAGTTTGGCTCTAATCTTAGCCGGGCTAGAGCTAAAACCCCCACAGAAACTTAGTGAAGAAGGAAAAATATAAAGAGTAGAAAGAACAGAGGGGGCTACCAAAGGGAAGGTTGTGGAAGTATAAACAATGCAACTTCATGAGTACATGGGAAAAACAGGCGAATAGCATCCATACATGCATATGAGTTTTGCTGCATATTAGTCAAAAGGTTCTATAGAATTTGTAAGTTGATGAAAGCATAACCAAAAATGATGTAATACTTGCATAATGGAAAAGACAAATGCTGTATTACTCCATACTCCACCAACATTTACCAATAAAAGGGAAACAAACTTCATATGAATTGTATTCAAAACAAATACACACACACTCAGAGCAAAAACACTATGGGAAAATAGCACTAACCAATCGTATCCTGAGTGATGTGAATAAAAATATTTAAATTAACATATATATATAAACTTCTATATTGTTCACATTTCCCATAGGAAATATATAGCATTTTATAAGAATAAAGTTTTTTAAAGTCAGCACCGAAGTTGTTAAAGTTCGTTATAAAGACAATTTGTGAAAGTCCCAAATTCTAAATGAATAAATGAGAAACACTAGCATTAAAAAATATTGTCCAAGAGATTAGCAGCTAGTATCCATTGCCAGGGGAATTTTTTGTTTTTTAAATCTCAGAGCAATGAGATAAGTGTAAATTAAAACACATGCCCTTACACAACTACTCTATTGTACAAAGGCCACTACAACCTTACACCAAACACACTTCTAGCAGATTATCAGATCAACAATTCTTTAATCTCAGACTAATGTCCACCTTAATATCAATCATTTCTAAACAATTTATGTAATCCTGCTCATTTGGCCTTTGAAAATTTTCTCTACCCCCAGGATACTCAGGATAGCATGCATAGTCTAACTGCAATCTCCAATACCACATAAGTTTACTGATCTTTGGAAGCTCCTTGGCTGTATGGTATTTAGATCTGCATGGATAAGTTAAAATGTGATCCATACATTTTGAACCAGGAAGATTTTGGACAAGGTTATTCTGTTTAATGTTTACTCAGAGTGACTAATCTTACAAAAGACTGGAATGAACTTCCTGTCCTAGTGCCTGCCCTTGGGCTCTGGCTCCTCCTTGTAGCCACCACCCACTTCCTTGACAAGCACATAAAACATTTGCCAGCCTCATTAACCACAGCACAGACATCAATCCGCTCTCTCAGACACTTTCTGCAGCAACCATGGCCACCTTCGTGGAGCTCAGCACCAAAGCCAAGATGCCCATTGTGGGCCTGGGCACCTGGAAGGTAAGTGTGCAAATCCTGAGACAACTGTTTTCCTGAACATTTTCTCCTCTGTGTATAATGTCTGGCCATGTTTGGAGAGGTGATATTCTCCCTTAAAACCAGGACCAAGGTTGTTCTCTTTTCTTAGGGATGCATCAGACAGAAAAGCTCTGAGACTAGCTTTTCTCAGCAGTGATAAGAGCTTCCCCAGCAAGTGTTAAGTTTCAAGCACACATTGAACATAGAATTGTTTTCTTGGCAGTGTCTCTCTTAGCAGGCCTTTCTTGGGAAATCCTATGTGGTTCAAGAACACTTACAGGGGCTCAACATTTCAAAAGTCCTTGGCCCTGAATTTGCTGCTGGCTGAGTGGTTGGAGGATGCAGAGTTCTGACAGCCCTGACACCCCTTGCTGCTAAGTGTGGCCTGGGAACTTGCTGGTAATGCAGAATCTCAGACCGTACCCCAGTCTACCTAGTCAGCACATGCACTTTACCAAAATCTCCTTGTGGTTTCCCAGCACATTAACATTTGAGCAGCACTAGGGCCACTGGAAGCCTGGGTGGGTGTCAGGGGTTCTGGTCCCACCTGGGCTGTGCCAACATTAAGTGACAAAATGCCCTAAGCCACATGCAAGCACCCTGTGAAGCAGATTTTTCAACCTCTCTTGGGACATGTTCGACATTGTCCCATCATCTACCTCTGCCTTCTTTGCCAATTCCCTCACTGACAGTATCACCCTAGCTTGTTTCCAGGAACTGTGCTTTTTGGACCCCGCTGGCTGATGTGTGTTGAGTCTTCCTCCTCCAGCCCTCTTTCTTTCTTTTTACTGTCTGTCTTTCCCATCCCCACCCTCCACATTGGAGGGTAAGATCTCTCTTTGTTTCACCACTGGGTCCTTCTCAGAATACATTTGTGGTCAATCTAGGTGAACAGATGAATGCTAGCTTGGTTTCAGGCTTAGCCTTTCATGAAAAGCAAGATTTTTCCCAAATCACAACTTACACCTTCTGCAAAGGTGACTAATAATCCCTTCCAGATCTCCAGTGAATCTGCTCCCCTAGAGAAATTTGTACAAAATTAATTTCCAGAATTTCAAAGGTAGATGTAAAGTTATAAAGGCAGCTGTTTCCATCACATGCAGATCACATAATTTTAAAGGATTATATACTTCTAGGTGGAGATGAAGGAGGATGTTTGGTTGGGAGGGGGAACCAGGGTGTCTGAGTGTTGGCGGCAACTTCTTGTCTCCATAGTGATATATCTTAATTATGTCTTTTTCACTTCTTATTCCTTTCCAATGGAATAAGTTTTAAGAAGATTTTGCGAATAAAGAGGGTTTTTCTTAGTTTTGTTTTGTGTGTTCAGTACAGGTGAGGTAGTTGAATCCAGGGCCTCATACATGCTAGGCAAGTGCTCCACCACTGAGCTGCATCCACAGCTCTATTTTTACATTGTATTTTGACTTTGAGATAGGGTCTCAAAGTTGTGCAGGCTGCCTCTGGCTGCAAGCTCACAATCAGTATCCCAGCTACTCAGGTTGCTGAGTAGCTGGGATAACAGGAATGTGCCACAGCAACAAGTTGCTTTTGGGTTTTTGAGATAGATTATCACTATACAACATAGGCTGGAGTTGAATTTGTGATCTGTGTGCCTCAGCTTCCTTTCCTAGTGCTGAGATTACTGGCAAGTGCCATGGAGTCTGACTGAAAGATGAGTTTCGAATGCTTTTTTCAGCCGTCATTGTTTGGCTTGGCCAGGTTAGATCAGAATGTCGTGTTTCACATGCTCTATTTCTACTTTTGTTTTTCCTTGTGGTGGAAAAGAAAATCATCCATTATAAGTTTTTCTATTTCTTCGTCTTCTGAAACAATAATTATATAACTGATGGTATGTACTAAGCCTTCCTGGGTGTGTGGGGATGTGCTAAAATCATTACATTTGCTGTGACAAGTAATCAACAAGACCTGCCCAAGACAAGCTCCACTGTTGTTCCTGTTTTGCAGTCAAGCTTCAAAGAGAGTGAGGAATTTGCTCAGATTTACATACATGTGCTATAGGACAGAGCATGTATTAGTCATGTAAGGTCCCTTTTCCTAATCCTTAACAGTCTGCATCTGAAAATTACGCTGGGTCACTCCAGAGACTCGTTTTTAGCCTGGCCTTTAGAAGGTTGCAGTGGGAGCCATCTGTCACTCCCAGCCAAATGGACACACTTCACTATTTTCCAGGATTAGAGAGGAGCTGATGTTTGGCTAGGCTAGGACATATGGTTATGGTCATAAAATTATTTTACTTGTTTTCCTATCCTCTTGAAAATTTTTCCAAAGTGCATTTTCTTCCCAGTTCTCGTCTGGCTAATGGGACTCCAGCAAGGCCTTGGTTCGGAGAAGCAGGGACATATGGAGCCTGTTGGAGAGAGTCTTGAGCCAAGAGTATCTGAGGGTCTTTTCTCTTGCTTTTCAGTGTCCCCCAGGAAAAGTCAAAGACGCTGTGAAATTGGCCATCGATGCAGGATATCGCCACATTGACTGTGCCTATGTCTATCAGAATGAGAACGAGGTGGGAGAAGCTATTCAAGAGAAGATCAAAGAGAAGGCTGTGAAGCGGGAGGACCTCTTCATTGTTAGCAAGGTACGTATTTGGTGGGAGGATCTGACTTTAAGGAAGGTGGAAGGTGTGGATGTGGTCAACACTATGAACTGTACAAGACTGTCCTGGGTATCCATATTTCCCTAGGGTCTCTCTCTCTCTCTGGCTCTACTACTTTTCAGATGCAAACATTCACATCTCAACCAGGATTGGTGTGGGGAAGATGCTGCAGCCGCCTCACTTCCTCTGAGTTGGTTTTCCCATGCTGGGCTTAGCTCCATTGAGCCTCCAGTTCCCTCAGCCCCCAATGTCTTATCTGGGGATCCCTCTGCCCAGGGGCAGCAAGCGGCTAAGTGTGCAGTCAGGGATGGATCCTGAAACTCGCCATTTAGCACTGTGGTCTCTCTCAATGGCTATGGCTGTGAGGTTCTCAGCCAGGGAGTATTTTGAAAAATGGTTGGGTCATTTATAATTGTTACACATGGATTACTTTTTATTTCAGTATAAAATGAATTATAAAATGTTCTAAAAAAAAGAATGGGAGGAATGTTGAGTATGCTGGAGTTGAGAAACATGTTATATGGAATGTACACCATTTGCTAAAAAGTGGTAGTTCCTGTTCCTTGAAAAGTGCATTGGTGAAACAAATAGACTCACTGTGCACAGTGGTCATATCTATATAAACTCCCTGTCATTCTGTAGCAGCCTGATAGATGAGGATATGGAAGTTCAGAAGGACAGCTGCTCCCAATGGCATCAGAATGCTTGAATCTTTTTCTCCTTCCTCCCTTCCTTCCTTCCTTCCTTCCTTCCTTCCTTCCTTCCTTCCTTCCTTCCCTCTTTTTTCTTTTCTCTTTTCCTTTCTTTCTTTTCAAGAGTTGAACCACTAGCCTGCTATGCAAGGGCTCCATTACTGACCTCAACTCCCAGTCTCCCCTTTTAATTCTTCATTTTGAGACAGGATCTTGCTGAGTTGGGTGGGCTGCCTCTGTCCCAGAACTCTCTCTCTCAATCCTACTGCCTCAGCCTCTGGAGTTGCTGGGATTACAGTCATGTACATAGAACTTGGCGGAATGCATGAAATATAAAGAGTAGACACTATTCCTGCCTTCAGAGAGGTGAAAACCAGTAAGGGATAAACACAGGTACTCAAATATATACTTAGTGAGCAAATATCAGGAGGGTCCCAAAAGCCCTCCAGAATTTGTTCAATAAAAAATTGTGTATTATTATTTCATGTTCAAATGTCACTCACCTTAAAAGTTTAATGAAGTACACTTATTAGACATTTTTTTTTCAAATGCTGAGTATAGGTCTTAAACTCATCAATGTTGATGCCTTTTGGTGCTTTTGCCATTTTTTATTTCTCCTTCTCCACATCAGCAAGATGTTTCCTTTTGAGAATGTTTTTCATCAAGGAAACAAACAAACAAAAAGTTATATAGGGCAAGATCATTGGATAGGGAGGGTAGGGCACATGGGTCATGCCTTTTTGGGTGAAAACCTGCTGCCCTCTCAGCCTGCTGTGGGCAGGTGTTTTGTCATGGTAGAAGAACCAGTCACATGGTTGCCACAACTTGGGACATTTCTTCCCGGTATCATGCTGCAAACTTTTCAGAGCACCCAGATAGTAAAAAACTTTGGTTGTCTGACTGAGGAACAAATTGTGAGGGCACAATCTCTCTCAGATCAAAGAAACAAATGGTAAATGTTTTCACATTTGTTTCCATTTTCTTGGTTTTTTTTTTAATCCCCTCTTGAATGCAAACAAATAAGATGCTATCAGCTTTGAAAGGATTCTTTCCTTCACCACTTAGAAAATGTCTTGATTTGCTGAGCACTGCTGACTTTCCATATTGAATCACATGTCTTAACTAGCTTTGTTACAAACAGTCTGTTCTTAGGCAGGTTAGATCAGGCTAAAATCTCTAAGTAGGGAGCGTAGTGTGGTGTAGTCCTTTCTCTCCCTGGCCCTAATGCCTCCTTTTTGCAATTCTGCAGTTGTGGTCCACCTTCTTTGAGAGGAACCTGGTGAAGGAAGCCTGTCGGAAGACCCTCAAGGACCTGAAACTAGACTATCTAGACATCTACCTTATTCACTGGCCACAGGGATTTCAGGTTTGAGCTCCTCTCTGCCCCAATGTCTAGCTGTGGAGCAGTTGTTGTTGTTATGTGCCATCAAGTTGAGTCTGAATCATAGCGACCCTATGTACAGCAGATCAAAACACTTCCCAATTCTGTGCCAGACACACGATCTTATTTATGTTTAAACCCATTATTACAGACACTGTGTCAATCCATTTGGTGGAGGGTTTTCCTCTTTTGTGTTGACCTGCCACTCTCCCAAACATAATGTCTTTCTCCAGGGATTGATCTCTCCTGACTACATGTCTGAAATATGTAAGGTGCAATCTAGCCATCCTTGCTTCCAAGGAGCACTCTGGTTGCACTTCTTCTAGAACAGATCTGTTGGTTCTTTTGGCAGTCCACAGTATATTCAATAGACGCCTCCAGCACCACAATTCAAAAGCATCTTTTCCTGTATCCCTTGTTCAATGTCCAGCTTTCACAACCATATGATGCCACTGAAAATACCATGGCATGAGTCAGACGCACCTTCGTCTTCAATGTGACATCTTTACTTTTCAATACTCTATAGAGATCTTTTGCCACAGCTTTTCCTAGAGCAATGCATCTTTTGATTTCTTGACTGCTGCTTCCATGGGTGTTGATTATAGAGCCAAGCAAAGCAAACTCTTGGACAACCCCAATCTTTTCTCCATTTATTGTGAAGTTACATATTGACCCAGTTGTAAGGATTTATGTTTTGTTGATGTTTGGTCACAACCCATATTGAAGGCTATGATCTTTGATCTTCATCAGTAAATGTTTTAAATCCTCTTCATTTTCAGCAAGCAGAGTGGTGTCATCTGCATAACGCAAGTTGTTAATGCATCTTCCTCCAATGCTGATGCTGCGTTTTTCCTCATAAATTCCAGCTTCTCAGATTATTTGCTCAGCATATAAATTGAAGAGATATGGTGAAAGTATACAGCCCTGACACACACCTTTCTCAACTTTAAACCAAGCAGTGTTTCCTTGTTCTATTCGAACAAATGCCTCCTGGTTTATGTACAGATTCCTCATGAGCACAATTAGGTGCTCTGGTATTCCCATTTTCCAAAGTGTTATCCATAATTTGTTATGATACACACAGTGAAATGCCTTTACATAGTTAATAAAACATAGATAGACATCTTTCTGATATTCTCTGCTTTCAGCTAATATCCACCTGACATCAGCAATGATGTCCCTCGTTTCCTGCCATCTTCTGAATCTTGCTTGATTTTCCCGCAATTCCCTGTCTATATACTGCTGCAGTGTCTTTTGAATGATCTTTAGTAAAATTTTGCTGCTGAGCAGAGATGACAGAAAACAGTAGCTATTTCAGGGCTGGGTGTGGGGATGGTTCAAGCAGGAATTTATGCACAGAGCAAGAAGGCACTGGCTTGGAATGGTGGCCAAGGCCACTTGAGGTGACAGGAGTAGGCATGTGCTTAGAAATTCTTGCAGTTATAACTGAGAGAATCTGTGACTCCTGACAGCTCAAACAAGCTACAACTGGAAATTTTCTTCTTCTTGATTCTATGCCTTCAGGTCCTTTACAAGGGTCTCTTGGGATATTCTCACATAACTTATTTCAGCGCTCAACCCCCTGCTAACCAAAACACACCCAGAAAGTGGCATGATGGAGCAAAATCCAAGGAAGGTAATTCTGGCGGGAGCCAGTACACACTGAAAAATGCCACCTATTGCCTGGAGCCCTGCTCCTGCCTGGTCACAAGGGGAAGAAGGGACATAAATTCCCAGCCCTATCTCCTCATGACCAGTGGGATGATGATGGTGAAATCTATTACTGCAGCTTCTAGAGCCTGCAAGGATGGAAGCTTGTTGATATCTTCCTCAGCAAACCACAATGTTGAGGTCAAACCCTAGTCTAGTTACCTTGACATTAATATTGGCCCCCAAGTTTATATGGGTCTAGGTATGAGGTTAAAGTCCATGGTGATAACAATGACTTCTAGATACACTAACAATGTGCTTAAAACCAATCCAACATGTTCTGAAATATTAGATTTATACACTACAATAGGTTGGTATAGAAAGTTAATGAAATTCATTGTCTTAGTCGGTGGTAAGGTGTAGCTCAGTTGGTAGACTACTTCCTCTGTGTGCTCTGAGGCCCTGAATTGGATACGCAGCACTGCAAAAAATGGGGAAAGGACCTGGTAGTGCACTCCAAAAATAATCCCAAAAAACAATTAGCCATGGGAAACTCTATGAATAGCAGAGAAACACTGACATAATCCCGGGCATGGCAGAGTGTGAGTGTTTCATTCTCTTGTACATAGGGTCACTATGAATCAGATTCGACTCCATGGCATCTAACAATAACATTGTCTTAACGTGTGCTCTACAGAGTTTGATAAGATGCTTTGTAGGTACTGGTATTTATTTAGTACAAGACAAGATCCTGAGACCTTGTTTAACAGTACCACATATCTACATGCACATTCCAATAAGCTTTTTGTTCTGCATTTGCAGCCTGGGAAAGACTTTCTTCCCAAAGATGATAAAGGCAATGTCCTCACCGGAAAATTAACATTCTTGGATGTCTGGGAGGTAGGTTCCTGCTTCTTCTTAATGTCCTTCAAAGGAATTTTTCATTCAGTTACCCATAAGACTCCATTGTGGTATGAAAAAGAAAGTGTGGTATGAAAAAGAAAGTCTAATTTCATCACTGTTATTCTCTAGTTCTTCTAACTCCTTCCTCAGGACCATTGGATTTGGGGATCATTAGACACTGTACATGTTTAAGGCTAAAACCAAGTCCTCAAATGAGAATGAGAATATAATGTACCCCAGTTTGGAGGATATATATGGTATTCTAAAACTATGGAACTCCATTTGGAACAGGGGTTTGAGCCTCTGTTTGCACATATTAGCTCATAGTAACTAATATGCACATAGTAACCAAGGATAAATTGTTTAATTCCTGAAAGCCTCAACTTCTTCATTTAAGAAAATCTCATAATGCATACCAATAATACATATCCTTCAGGATGTGGTAAAGATTAAGATAGCTAACATGCTAGGGATTTAATCACAGACTCCATATAACCTCCTAGCCCTACAAGGAAATGCTGCTTGCCCCATATACAAATGATAAAATTGAGACCTAAGACATGTCTGGTCATGACACAGGCTGGGTGATTCACAAATCCAGCTACCAATGCCTTTAGAAAACTGCCTGGCAAACAGTGAATTCATATCCAAACATCAGAGAACAAGAGTGCCCCACCTCCTAGATCAAATAATGACCTGGTATGCCAAAATAATGTTCAAACTTGAATTAAGGCATGAATGCTTCTTCCTGACAAGTTTTCTTAAATCACCATATCCTCTTGAAAATGCTAGTAGAGAACAAGTGAATGAAAAAGTCATAAAGAGCAGTTACAGAGAGACTCTGTGAATTGGGTTGTTTTATTTTAGCATCTGTCGGGCATAGGAAGTGCTGATATTGCACTGTGTTTTTTCACTTGAAAAGGAATAAAGCCTGTGATTTCCAGAGAGCTTGGAATTGACAGGATTAAATTAAATATAACTCATCCATGCATTGTTTGTTCAAAAGTATTTACCCACATGTACTGCATTCTTGCTGCTTTGAACTTTAACATCTAGTTGTAAGAAAATTTAGAAAGCAAAACCTACCTGATACTTGAGGAAAGACTAAAGAAACAGAAAAGCAATCATCTCATAATGGCAAGATCTGAAAGCCTAGAATGAATTTGAAGGGCATTATCCTTAGTAAATCATTAAATTTGCCTGATAAAAGCAGAAAGTCTATTATAAGAAAGTATGGAGAAAAAAAACATGGATTTGTATGGGTAGGTTTTAAGGACTGTCCTGAAGTTCTCTGAATTGGATACAAAAGGGAAAAAACTAAAAACCCCAAAAACTACCATTAATAATCATAACAATCTATCTGTAGTGTTACATGGTCCATTGAAGGTTTAACCAATAATATAAAGGTTTCTCTGCATGGATTCAACAAACAGAGTATGTTGCTAATAAGATGGCCTACATATTCAGCTTTCATTTTTGTCTTCATTTGAGTGCAATAACTTGATAGGATGGCTCTATGAGACATATATTACTTTGGTAAAACATCACATTTTAAATATCTGCATAGTAATTCTTTATGATGGAGACTAGCATTTCTAATGTTCATTCCACTGGACTTTTTTGCTCATGTGCTTATTATGATGCTGTGCTAAGTATGGCAAAAATACTGTCATGTCTCCTACAAAAAAGTACCCTTATTTCCAGTGCAATAGCTTCTGAATGAACCCAAGAATGATTGCTAAATGCAGCATTTTAAAAGCATGGAAAATTATCATGATCCAGGTCACAGGATCTGATCTGACCCAGGCAGGACTGAGTATGTCAGCATGGGGTGTTTCTGTGGACCAACAGCCACTTCAACAGAAACCTTTCACACATTCCCCAGGAGAGAGGAGGGGAGAAAGTGTGAAGAAGTAAAGATGGATCATGCATCCAAACCAAACCTGACCCAGGACACAGATAAACATACACCATCTCACTCTCCACTTGGGAGTTCTTGAGGCCTTATGATTTCGCTTCTAACACTTTTGCCTAGTTGAAAGTCTGTCCTCACCAACCACAGTGGTTCTCAACTCTGGCTATGTGTTAAAATCACCAGAGGAGTTTTAAAAATCCGGACACCTGTAGCACTTTCCAGATGTGAATGGTACAAACCTCTGGGAATGTAAACTGGATGTTAGACCATTTTAAAGATTTCATGGGGTTCCAAGTTGCAGTCAAGGTTGAGAAATGCTGGATAAATGCCCTCTGAACACATCCTGCTTGTGCCTGCCTCTAAGCATTTAAACCTGATTTCCTACCCAATCTTTGGGTTTTCCCCTATTTTCTTCATGTTTTTCTTTCCCCCTGAGGCCCAGTGTAAACTCTACAGGTCAGGTTTCCCCAGGGATCCACATGATTCCTTCCTTCCTTTGCCTCCATGATTCTCAGGCTGTGCCACTGTCAAATGATCAGAGGCAGCCTCAGCACTGGGGCTGACTCCTCTTCCTGAGGATCCTTAGCACTTTCGTTTCACTGTAAGAACCTCTGAAGAAGGCAGTCCATTGTCTGACCTTATATTCTAACATTCCTGGACAGACACAGGACACACATTAATGAATTATGTATACAGGTGAATTTGGGGCAGCCATAACACATATGGTCTCTTTGGTTAAGAGTGGAAGGTGCCCATTACAGGCCAAACTATAAAAAGACACACTTTCTTAGTGTTACTGCATCTTTCATACTTTTGCAGGCTAGGTGGACAGTGGGCCACAGATCAGTCCCACCCAGCCCTTGGCCTGGTTCCCTTGTCAGGGCATGATCTGTCTATATGACCTTCCTCCACTGCAAACTAAACTATGGTTGACATGGGGAAAAGGAATGAGAACCCTGAGGAACAATGCCTCCCCAAAGACATCAGCCCCTTTCCTGGCTAACCCAGGTCTCCTAGGACTGGATGAAATGAGAGAAGAAGCAGGCACAGCCTTCACTTTACATTTAGCTAGTTTAGGGCATGGGGAGGGCAATAGGGCTGAAAACATCTTTGATGGGCACCCTCTGCCACTGTTGAAATTTCCTGTGAATGCTTCAGTTCATTCTACTGGGGTGCACCTCTTATCCATTTCTCCTACCTCTGAGAGGAATAAGCCAAACCAGCACCACTATTCTTTCCACGTCCATCCTAAAGATGTTCCTTTCTGTGACAGTTCATGGAGGAGCTGGTGGATGAAGGCTTGGTGAAAGCCCTTGGCATCTCCAACTTCAACCACTTGCAGATCGAAAGGCTCTTGAACAAGCCTGGACTGAAATATAAACCAGTGACTAACCAGGTAAATTCCTTTTAGTGAAGGGACTTGTCCCATTGTTGCTCAAGCATTTGGAGCAAGTTCTATGACACAGGCATAGTCTCACCCCATGGTTCAGTGATGAGGAGGCTGGGAGGATGGGTGACAGATCTCTGGGGCTGGCCTTGCAAGTCTATCAGTGGGCTGTTTGGTCTTTGCATGGCGGTTTTGGTGCACAGAACTCTTTAGAAGCTGCTCTAAAAGCAGATCAACTTCCCTAGTGATAGAACTTTTTCACTCTTCCAGGTTGAGTGTCACCCATACCTGACCCAGGACAAACTGATCCAGTACTGCCACTCCAAGGGCATCACTGTCACAGCCTACAGCCCCTTTGGATCTCCAGATAGACCTTGGTGAGGCTTCTGAGTTGTAAGGCTTTCTTCAGATAATCTTAAAAGTATTATTTATAATTCCTTAATGTTGGGAAGGGGCTAGGATTTAGCTCACTTGGTAGAGCACTGCTCTGCAGTCTCTGAGGTCCCAAGTTCAATTCCCAGCACCACAAAAAACGCGAGAAGGACATGGCAACCCTCTCCCAAGGCAATCCCGAAATAATCAGCCACTGAAAACCCTATAAGGGTCGCTATGAATTGGACACGACTCGACGGTACCTAACAACAAGAAATGTTGGGAAGAGTCCATAAAGACCTTGAAAGAAATATGTGTTTAAAAGCAGTGTGTTTGGCACATGCAAAATGAGATTCCTCCAGGAAAAAATGTAAAAGAAATAAAAAGAAGGAAAGGCACCATGCCTCACCCTCTGAGAATACTTCAACTCAGCCAACATGGGCTGGAAAAAGTTACTGAGGCTCCAGGGCCCATGGATGGGCCCATGAGAAAGACACAAAGCCTTCATGTCCTTCTACTTATCTCCCACATGAAGAAGGTTGTGATGCTTGGCCTCCAGAGTGTCTGAGGAATGATATTCATCTGCATATCATTGTTGCTGCTGTTGCTGATAGACATGCTGATTATTCACACCAGCAATCTTTCTGCCCCAAGGGCCAAGCCAGAGGACCCATCTCTACTAGATGATCCCAAAATTAAGGAGATTGCTGCCAAACACAAGAAAACGCCAGCCCAGGTACAATGTGTTGCTGGATCTTTTTCTTTTCCTCTCTTTATTGGTTTTTATTGTTAGGTGTCTTCATGACGGGTCCAACTCATAGCAGCCCTATGTGCCACAGAATAAAATACTCCCTGACACTATGCCATCCCCGGCACTATGTCAGTGCTTCTCTGCTATTCATGGGGTTTTCAATGGCAGATTTTTTGAGACTGTTTCAGGAGTGGTCTGCCAAGTCCTTCTCCCATTTTTGCAGTACTCGAAACAAACTCAGGGCCTCAGAGAACACACAGCAGCACTCTACCAACAGACCTAAACCCTAACCCCTCTTTATCTAGCAATTCATTTTTCTCATCTTGTGTGTTTTCCTTTGTATTGTCTTCACTTAACTCCTCAGAAGGAAAGAAAATTAAGCCCACAAAAGTTGTCCTTACAAGTCTGTTTAGATATCCAGAAACAAGGAGTATCACTAAACGAGGATCCTCTCTGTCCATTGCTTCCTGCCAAGCCATAAGAGCACAGCTTTGAGTTCAGATGGCAGCAGTTCCATGTCTCAGGCTTATGACACCAAGATTCCCTGCTCATTCCCAACCTAGGGACATTGTAGTGTTGCTGGTAGGATTAAAGGAGACAAAGGAGACTGGCCAATGTCTCTAATAGCTAAGTCCTCAGTCAATAGTAGCTGTTACAGCTAAAACCACAGTGAACTTCAGAGAGAGTTTCATTTCATTTCAGTAGCAAGGATCCCTGTAGGTAAGTGGAAAGATGCCATCCCCTTTCTACACAGATTCTGATCCGGTTCCATATCCAGAGGAATGTGGTAGTGATCCCCAAGTCTGTAACACCAACACGTATAATAGAGAACTTTCAGGTAAGATCCCACCTTCCTTTGGAATTCCTCAGTGGAGCAGGGGAAGGGCAGACCCTGTTACCCCATGCAATCTGTGCATTGTTGGTGGTCCTCACTTCTTCCTACCCTCTTGCCAATAGTTAGGCCAGGAAGCTGGCTTCTATAGAGCTGAGATATATGACCCGTGGGTGAAAGATGGGCTGGGGAGAGGGACCAGAGAATCACTGTCAGTTCTGATCATAGCTGTGCTTTACAGCATTGGGAAGATCTATGGTTACCCTTGAGCAGTAAGGTCATGTACCACACACAAGAGCAGACTGTTCTGGTCCACATGTCCGCCTTCTAGCAGCACAAAAGGCATGGACTACACTGCATCAGTGTCCTTCTGGAAGAACCCATGTCCCTCAAGGAACTCAGACACTACACATACTGAAGTTTCATGCCTACAATCCAAGTCTCCCTCCTTTCAGGACACTTGATAGGTGCTATGGAGTCAGGTCCAACTCATAGCAACCCTATGTACAAGAGAATGAAGCACAATCCTGCAGCCTTTGTGTAAGACCTAATTTTGAGAACAATTTGTATCCAGTTGACATAATGGTTGAAAATCCTGTCCCAGTGTGTGCT